>VBVQ01003580.1:0-18113 GCA_011636635.1 Tetramorium simillimum
GGGGGGGGGTGGCCGAGCGGCGATCCGACGTCGATCGAGGGAGGACGGACTTTTCTCACGGCACGCGGCCGACAGAAAGAAGGAGGCGAAGAAACGACCGGATGGAAGAGGACGTTTCTGAGATGTCGAGCGAGTCCTCCTCCTAGAGATCCTGAAGACGGCAGGAACACCGAAATGGAAGACTCTCATTTCTCCTACATTTCCGTAGCGTCAAATCTTTTGTGTTGGCTCGCGATGGCAGATAACATTGTACGTGTATATATTAGTTTATTGTTCCCGAAATGGATTACAATCTCTTATTTTTTCTCCTAAAACTTTTTAACTCTTTAATCAGTCTTTAATCAGTTTATATGTCTTTAAAGCAAGACATATATATGAAAGTCAATATATCCAACAAAACCTGCCGACTAAGAGTTGATCACTAGTGATTGAATTTAATAATAATATACATATAGTATTCCGTGGAGAATTAATTAGCTGCAAGGTTCCCATTGCGGTGAGTAAATGATAACAGTGCATAAGAAAAATCATTTCCTGGCAAATTATTCGCTTTTCATGAAGCACTTTCTCCCCGTGCGTGAGATGCTAGAATGTTCTATTTATTTGCATGAGCGAAGCCGCGGAACATCCTATCTTTTTTCTTCAAAATTTTTCATTCTCAAGATTTATGTGTTTCATATATACGTTTGAATTACTTATTGTCTAGAAATTCTCTATTCCAACAGATATTTATCCTAATTTTGAATTCAATTTTAATATATACATATGATTAAAATATGCTTATTCCACAATGTTAATTATTGGAGAGATTCCAAAGTGATTACATTTTCTACACGTTCGTCCCTGTCTGTCGTCCAATCCGAGAGGTAATTGGCGTGACGTCGGCGTTATATCACGAAGGATAAAAGATTCCTGAATCGCGCTACGTTATTTATTCATTTACGCACGCGAGATTTCGAATATGATAGTTGAGCCATACTCCAGACATTCGAATACTTTACACAGCCAAGCACAAATAAGACTTAGTACATACGAAAAATATTGAAACAGGAGATATATTATCACACTATCATATATAACTTTTCATGATTAGTTGTAGACGGCATTGTCATGTCATCATTGATCGAAAGTTCACTGAAATGTATGTGATTAAGAATGATCAAGATACTCTGCAATATATGCCTGGCGCATCGTTTTTACAATGAGTCACCAGACATCGGTTTTCTAGAAGATAAGGTATGGTTTTACATGTTTGAATAAGATTATAACGTGAAAAATCAACAGGACTGCGTCGAATAATCTCACACCTATCGATAACTTCGAAGAAGAGAGAGAAAAAGGAATACAGAGAAATCTCAAGAAATTTTACTTTTCAAAATATTCTAATTTTCAGCTGTATATAATTAGATAATTATTATTATATTAGGATTAAAATGGCAATATTTTTTATTTGACTTAATATTTATAATCGAACAGAAAATAATATTTCTATCTTACATTTTTAAAATGCAACAGCTTTCGATAATTTAACGTGATATTGATAAGCCATGTATAAGTAGATAAGTTTGTACTATTTACCATCATCAATATAGATAATTTTATTTAGCTTCGAGTGTGAAAATCTTCGAAGGAAATCTATTTTTGAAATTTTATGTACTATTTTTATGATTCACGTTTTTTAATCTTAATTTTAATATCTTTTTTTATCTCTGTCTGTCGATTAGGATTGTTAACCGATCAAAATTGATCAGATATCAATCAATGATATCAATCAATAGTGTATTGTCTCAGCGCTTCTAAACGTTTCCCTCTATTCAAGTTTAGACAAATATCATTCTTTAGTATCGCGTTTCTTTTGTACTACTGATTGATATATCTAAAGGGTGAGTTAGGCAAAACGAAAGTTTTATTTTGTGATTACAATGTGGCCACAATGGAACAAAGAAGAAAAAAATGGATAGTCTCAGGGGTATTTGGAATACGATCGCTCTAATCTTGCATTATTGTAAATAATAGTTTTTATTCGATAAAAATCTTTTTGTGCGATTAAATCATTAATTTCAAATCGACTCGCTAAAGAAAAAAGGAATTCGATTATTTTGATAATATTCGAGGTATTACTTTTTTTAACAAAATTTTTAAGACACTTTATTAAAACGATATCTAAGATTTAAAAAAAAGAAAAGATGCTAATACCAATTTATGAATAATTCAGAAACTAAATAAAATTTTCGAAGGACGAGTTGAGTATGAGAATTTTCGTTACGCTAGAAATCCGCTATCTCGTAACATCGCAACGTTTTAAAAGACGCGTAACCCCCTTTTTCGTTGCTCGAACCCCCTGCCAAGCCAAACGCGCAAAAACTGTGTGAAAAAGCGTTATTTCGGGATGAAATCCGACGCTACGCGGCTGTTTTTTATTCTCGCACGCAGCAACCCCTATTTGAAAAAAGTAAAGAGAAGCTACGGGGCTGTCGCGAAAGTATAGCGGGGTGCAGGTAAATTTTCTCGTGATTTTGGAAGATCACCACTCGGTGATCGCACACACATACGCGTACGTGGAATGAAGGGGCAAATTGAGAAGTGGGGATGATGCATATCCTGCATATTCACTGGATTTTGTAAATCGCAGGGTACCGTGGAGAGAAAAAAAAACGGGAGAAGAAGCTATTCATCCTAAAAAGTTCGAAAGGGGGAGGCTAAGGAGGGTCCGCAACGGGTAAAACCGCCTGTTTTTTGAACGCAAATCCGACGATCCTTTAGAATTCCCGATTTCTGGGTCATGGGAAGGTACCGCGATGAATGCACCGCGTTGCCCCGATCTTGGAAACTGATTTTTTTTTCTTTTTATATCTTTGTCCCTTCTTCTTACCCCGGCGCTATTTTCAGAATCTTCTTCATCGTTGCGCGATCTGACCCTACCTCATGTTCATTCGATCGATTAATGCGCGACTCTCTCTCTTTCGTACCCCGAAAAGGGTTTTCTTTCTCAGAAAATAGAAATGTCTGGAAATGAAGCAGTGAACTCGTGACGATGGCACGCGGAATATCGAATCGTTCTAAGAACGTTCGCGCGGTGACAAAACATTGCGTAAAACATTTATAAAGAATATTAATTTCGTTATATTGCTTCACAAGAAAACGTAAGCATTTTCATAATCGTTACCGACGAATTTTCCTTTCAGTGCATCATAAATTTCTTGTAATAAAAAAAATCTAATAAGTGACATTTACGTTTGTGAGAAAGAGAAATCAAGACAAGTACTGAGAATTGTGGTTTCGAAATGTTTGATAACTCTCCGAGACGTTAGAAGAAGAATTGGAAGTAAATAGACGGAAACACATCGTCTGAAGATTTCGTATACGGTTGAATTGCAGAATAGCATCAGGTAAACAATTTTGCGAACCACTGACGTTTGAATTCGCCAACTGTATAAACTACATATTCATATGTTCATTCGCGTGCAATCGCGGGCATGATAGCGATCGGCACATTGTGCACGACGAGGAACTACGTATTGTGAATTCAAAATTGTCCCTGGCGCGGCGCTATATTATATACCTGTATTATAATTAGACGCACATTTGGTGCAGTGTCAGTTAATTACGCCGTGAGATTATTACCATGATTACCATGACGGCAAATACGGAAACAACGCGAGGAGCAAGATCGAGCCTAGGATAAGTCCAGGGTAATTACCTCAAAGACACAATGCGGAGAGAAATTTGCAATTATTTTATAGAACCCCATAATTGCCACTCTCAATAATAATTGGCTGCCATCCGTGAAAATTTCGACAAGTCGAAAGACTTAAGTTTCGCGAATTCTATTTCAAGAAAGTTGATGTGCTAATCTTCTTCAAATATAACATATATTTACAGCTCCGTAATGCTCCAATAGAGATGTATGCAACATACTTTCCTCACACATAACGTATAATGATATTATTAGATTAGAGAGGAAAAACAATTAGATGTATATCGAGCGTTATGAGCACAAAAGGAATAGGCAGCCTAATCGAGATCACCGCTTCCGGTACGGACGATCGTACTGTCCGAAATCACGGAACGTATCATAACGAATTTAAATATCGATCCCTCGAACGCTTTATCAAACTGTGCCGACGTATAGGAATCTTTCCGTGTATGGATGGAGAAATTCGAGCCTTCCGTAGGTTCCCGGTGCATTGAAAGTGCAACCTAGCGACCGCTCCCTCCCGATGTACATATTGAATCGTCATAAAGCACTCGCGTGCATCAGACCGGGCTCATTGTCCTGTCATTCACTCGTCATCCCCCGCCTTTTCTGTCCGCGGCTGTGTATACGTGTGCATATATGCGGCCGCGTATGCACGAGCGGCTCTTGGCTTGCCTCACAAAAAAAAAATAAACCACCCCTAATTCACGTTTTCCTCCCCTGGTACGGTGCGCCGCGTCTAAGCCAGGATCGAGAACTCGAAGACACCTCCCCTCTCTCTTCTTCCCCACGTCTTTCTTTATACGAAACTGTTGCGTTTAAGACTCGTTGGATTTAAAGACGCGGGATTTAAGATCGAGGATCCCGTCGAGGATTTGTTCCGCGGATCGCTTTCGATGCAACGCAACGCGTCATATGCAATGGCTTGAACGAGGATTCTGAGATTAGTTATAAACATATGAATTGCAAAGTTAGTTTTAAGGTATCAATTTTTAGAGAATAAAATCGTAAAAGATGTCAATATTTACAAATGATCAAAAATGATCAAACTCATTTAAAAGTCTTTCCAAATATTAAGAGATCTTCGTTAAAAATATGCATAGAAAAAAGGTACTAATTAATTTTATAAAAAAAATAATACAGTTTGGATAAAATGTTGTAAAATTTTAGTTAATCAAAGTGGAAATCGAACAGAATTTTAAATGTACATGGAAATAGCATTAAAAGGAACATAATGGAAAAATTTTTATATGAAGCAACGATGATAAATCCGATGCCATGCCTAAAAAATCGACATAACTGACATAGCACGTGCTAGCGATTCGCAAACGTAAATGTGACTTTTCAAAATTCAGTTAGGGTGAATTCAATGGATGCGCTTCATGCAGCTGTTCCATCATTACCGACCTCGTCACCATAACTCTTGCAAACTAGAAACTGTATACTATTATATAAAAGTACATAGAGTGGTTTTCTATACATGCGAAAGGTTTTTTTATAAAATCAACTGAACAATTAAGTTCATCCCTATTCGATTACTTCAAAAGTTCGGCTTTTCCCGTTTCTTCCTAAAATGAGGAAGCATCGAGTGATGTCGGTGAAATCAATTTCCAGCCAATTTACGGAGTCTTTGAGTGCAGGGTGGTGGCGCCTTAAAAGTGCGTAAATAAATAGATTCGGACGTGGGCGTAGTCCATGGATGAGGGCCAAGGGTAAGGCCCGTAGAAACGAGACAATAAGCCCGGAGGGTCGTCGTCGAGAACTCAAAGAGTGCCCATGCTGCGACACTCGTCCGATAATCTAATAAAGGGGTTGTCTCCACTTTTCGCACCCTCTCCCGACGTGCATTTCTTTTAGCGTCTTTCTTCTTTCTTCTGGCATTTTCATTGCAGATGATTTGAAGGTAAATATTACCCCAAAAGATTTTGATGGCCAGCTGCAAATGGGTAATTTCTCGACCGCTCGCATATTTACACAAATTAAGATTTATTCTTAGCAACAAAATAAAGATAATCAGCGAGAAATTGTTTATCAATTTCTTACAAAACGTATAACTTTTTTTCCTTTTAAACCACAATTAATAGTAAAATTGTAATTAATATGAAAGAATTTTTAATTAAAACAAATTGAATACTAAAAATAAAAAATTGTTAAGAAAATTATTAAGAAAAAGATATTTAAAGAAAATTTTTAAAAGATATTTTCCAATTGCAAAGATAATTATGCTACCTATAAAATATCTCGTATTAGAAGTTTCCCTTAATTAGAGCCTTCTCTCCAGTAATAAAGATATATTTTGCATATACTATATAATATTTTCTAGATAGAGACATCTTTTTTTGGTATCTGATTTTAATGGTCATTGACATCATTTCGAACATGTTGCACGAGACTGACCTCGTCCATTGCAGAAGTTGTCAGAAAACTGTGGAACCTCCTTTCTCGCCAGACTGCCACCAACCCCCTCGAGTGCGGCCACGACATGTAATTGAATTGGGTTCTGGCTTATTCCAAGCAAATACACGGCGCGCCTTCCTTTCCTTCCTCTCGGATACAATCTTGGATACGCGCGGAAATTTCGTGCGACAAGATTGAGAGCAAAATATATTTATTAAAGAGAAATCTGACGATTAAAATTGTGTGCACGAACGAATCGAAATGTAAACATGACTTTTAAACATGACTATTTTTTAATTCATATTTTTTAATCTAATGGCGACTATCTAATGATAATGAAACGATAATATAAGCGTAACTTGAAGATGTAACACTGTGGTGAGAAATTTGTTTCATGTAAAACACTTTCTACCCTTGGTAAATTTCGTTGCTCTTATCGATATTGTACGATATAGTAATACATTGTATCGTTACGTCAGAATTAGCGCAACATTCGGTAACAGCAGTTGCCGCCATGCGAAACGAATTTTCACAAGATGGAAACAGACGCGACGTGTACGTGCGTACGAGATACAGCAGGAGGAAGGGAAAGCAAGAGGTCTTTCAGGAACGAGAGCTATTTGCGAGACTCAATGGAAGAGGGTCCTCGAAAAGGGGGCGGTGGGCGGCCGCCCTCCCGCTATATCGACCGCCGGCTTCGCTCGGCCATTCCGCATTTTAAAGGGAAAATTTCCGTTTATTCGGGCCGGCTTCTCTCCCACGGAATTATTCGGAGGAGCTCGCCTCGCGGATAGCAGCTCAGATGGAAAATAACGTGACCTTTTGCTCGTGGCAGGTCTCCCGGGAGCCCAGCAGAGCGTTCCTGTCCTTCGCTTCCTTCGCCTCTTTCATTTCCGCTGGAAATTTCGGCATGCCCTGGAAGCCGAGCGCACACAGCGGAATCGGATCGTTGGAATTCGACGATCCTGAATTTCAGCGCGCGAAGTACACATATGTCCACCATAGAGTATTCGACAAGATATCCTACGTCTTCCGGATCTTTTTGTCCGTAGCATATCTCAAGGATGCATCCAACAAACGTTGACTTTAAAGTGTGGCAGTTATATTTACACAGAAGAATGACTATTCAAAATCAGCTGTAAATCAAGAGAAAAAAATATAGGTAAAAAATTTTAAAATTGATATTTTTTCAGATCTAGAGTAATATGCAATATTGAGCGGTATATCGCAAATTGAAATATGACACGAATATCATAGAAACAACACATGATCGAATGAGAGAAATAGCAGAAGGTACGGACTAAACAAACGAGACCTTTTCATCAGACAGCGAATTCCGAAGTTGTTTGCTTGCACTGAACTTTGTGCGCAACGAGAGAGAAGGAAGATTGCGAACTGATGCGAGAACGAATAGGAAAGAAAAAAACGGCAGGAAGAAAAAAAAAGAAAGGCGATCAGAGAAAGCGACTGCCAACAGTCCTGTACGTGATGTCCTTTCCGGCCTCATCTCGCGTCCTTTTCCTTCTTCCTTCGCTTCGTGTGTTCACTATTTATTTTAGTTATTTCGTCACACGCCCGAGAAACAGGAATACCTTGCAAACTTCCGTTCGTTTACCTTACCAAGCTTTGGATTTTAGCATTAGATTTCGATAGAGTTCACAAAATTTCATATATTTCCTACATTTGTTCTATGATACGAAATAATGAATAATACGAAACAAAAGCCAAATTATAAGAATTAGATCAAGCATGTTTAGCAATCACAATTTCTAACTAATATCGTTTTAAATGAAATATGAGAAAGTTAGTTGTTGCCCAAGATTCGGAAATCAACTTATCACATGCTAATCTCGCTTCATGTTTTGTAACACATCGTAATGAAATCAATGGATATTATGCAAAGTACACTCATTACCAGGAAGTATAACGCGTGTCGGCATCGGATAGACTTTTGATTAATTAATTATGCAAATCCGTTAATTAATTGAGAGAGTTTAGCGTGAAATATTACGTTTTGTGCATTTGCGAAACTTCCCTAACTTCCATCGGGGATTTCCCTCGTAAGTTTCTATATAATAAGCAGTGCCCGTTCTAATTAGCATGCGGCATAAAAGTCGCGTCGTAACGTAACAGCGTTATGCAACGATTTTGTGCACCTCGCTCGCGCAAACGTCACGTACAATCCACGAAGGCGTTAATTATCCATCCAGGTGATGTCTAACCGATGTGGCTTATAAGTCTGTTTTTTGCTCAATGAATTGCAGGGTATCGCACAAGTCGTGAAACTCTGTATCCTTTCCCTCACCGCGGAGACGTTGCTTATAATTAGCGTAGCCATATTATAAATTTGCATGCTGCTGAATTCATGCTACAACTAGTAAGATAATAATTACTACACAAGAGATGCCGAATAATGAACATTGGGACATTGTGTAACAAGAATAATAAAGTTGCTCCTAGAAATCGGTTATTGCGGCTTAATATTCTTTTGCAATTATACTTTGTAATATTCTATTTTAATTACGCTGCAGTCAGCAATAAAACTGCACTGTGTAATATCGGAAATACACGTTATATAATCAATATATTAATTTCTTAATGTATTAATTTCGCTTGTTATATATTGCGCAAGTAAGTTTCATAATTAAACGTCGTAATTCGAAAAGGAAAGCTCAAGTAAGAATTAGTGAGAGTACAGTATTGATCATTGACCTGTGCGAATTAATATACAATATATAATCATCATTAAGCTGATGATTCATCGTCAAACTGGTCGGTTCAAAAATAACATTCATCGTTCGTACTAATGTGATGTAGCGCGAAACAAAGAAATATAAAATACCATCTCGATCGAATACGATCGGTAATCGCAGAAGTGACTATGGCCACCCACGTAATACGATTTATCCCGCCACACAAAAGGCAGATCCTCAAAGCCGTCATACTCGTATAGCCATACGTATATGAAAAATGGGAAGATAATAACCAATTATCAATATGGTTGTACCTATTCGCACTTTGCATCAGTTCATCGTAATCACTGCGAGCGTAGAGCCGCATCTCCGGATATGTAGATACACGATTAAATCGCGCGATCACGTATTCAGATTGCGGAAATATCGAAGTAAAGCAAGCCGACAATTAATTAATTAGGGAAGTGTTCTTTCTCGTTTGCCACGTAATCTTCGTGAATATAAATGATTTATCGACTCTGATGTCGATTTAAATAATCAGGTTGAAAATAAATTTCCATTAACCCTTTAACGTGCGTTATATGTATATATATGTATGTAACTGATCGCAAACATAGACGATAGCAATATTCTCACGAGCGCGCAAACTTTTTTTCAGGCCTCGCCGATGTCCGCGGGAACGAATCGCGTGGAGCAAATCGCCGGGAGATCGACTCGTATTCGGGATGGGGGGAGGGAACGAACGATAAAGGCTGATCGAGGACTCCCGCGAAGGTGGACGGATTATGCGATCGCGGGTGAAGACACGAAGAAGGATCCGTATGGGTGCTTCCCGTCCTGCTTTATGGCCGGCCAATCGCGGCCTCATATCTCCGACACCCGAGACCATCCATCAACCTCCGGGAGCGAACAACCTACGTTCCCGACCTCGTCTGTCCTCCTACGAGTGTCATAACCTTCGCGAGCGTCACGACCTTACGTCGATACCTCCGCAAGGGTACCTGCGCTCGTATGTTATACGCGCTTGAAATAGCCTCGTGGCGGCGGCGGCGGCGGCGGCGGCAGCGGCGGCGGCGGCGGCGGCGGCGGACCCCTTCATCGATTCCCTGCCGATCTCATGATTTGTCGGAAATACGATTTGATCTCGAGGTCGTTGCCACCTCCGGAATTGTATAGCTACTTCGGTTATTATCTTTATCGGAGTCCGTGACGTTTTCGTGACGCGTTCGAAGCAGCGCGTTTAGAATAGTCATCATACTAAATAACTTTTATATCATTATGTATGTTTTTATACAGATTATCCACGATAGCGAGCGAAACTTATTTGATTCCTCGCTCAGGAACAACTGTTCTTAGCAAACGCTAAATGTAAAAGTTCAAATGACTTTATTATACGGTTGAATCAGATTTTCTAACTATTCAAGCATTCCGCTTCACGGCTGAATCGCTGTTAATTAGTATTTTAAGACCTCGATGTTTTAGATGTTTTCTAAGATTATGAGGTTAATAATTATAAGATCTCGATAATACAGCTGCTGTCTGTAATAACATATGCAACGTGCGTGAGTTTTATTGTTTTCCGGTGTTGCGCGATAAACCGCGGGGTTCGACGACTCTTTGGACTTTGCATGCTAACTCGCATACCCACCCGTGTTTATTTGCCAAGGTAAGTTGATGATGCTGCTTTATTACCTGTTTATTCGTTTCCGCGAAACGAGTCAGCACCTTCTTAATTGGACTACGTCATGGTCGTGATAATGTCTTCGAGCGCTGGTCACGCGACCTCATTTTCATCAAATAAATCGCTCTCGCTTTTTAACAATACACTTAAATCGCTGCACCAACAGAAAATACGAGGCTTTTACGTAGCGTTTTACGTTTATGTTGCACGCACCATTGCAAAGCGCCGAATGCTCTCGCGCTATCGTAAAAGAGTCACTGCTATCTTAGATCTGTTTCCTTGCGGAACTTCGAGATAATTGATCTCCACGCCTCACATAAACATCGATCACGTTAATAATAATTCTTAACAATCTACATTTTAATATACGTGTAAAAATTTCTTGCATTACATTTATATTATTATAAATATATACTTAATCTTTTTTTCTCGTACAAATTGATACTGCAACTAATAATTCTTTTAATGAATAATTATAGAACAAGAAATGAACTATTTGTTAAGGGCAGTTTTATACAATCCGAGAAACACACAGGCAACTTGTCGGGCTTGGCGGTGGTTGCACTGAAAAATTGCATTATTGCAGGGCAATAACAACCATTACCTGGATCTTAATGCGCTTACTCTTATGCTTAACGAGACGCACGTTAATGATCTTTTATGCGCGGCATTATCAAAGATGGCGCGTAATGAGCAATTGGCCGGACATTATGCTTAATCATGGTCGAAAAACGTGAAAGAAGACTTGAAGTTAAAAAAAAATCTAATTTTTGCGACACAAATATAATCTAAATTCCATGATTTATATATCTATCAATCCTAGAATTTAAAAAATATAAATGTTAATAATAAGTAGATAATAATATAAACATCAGAATATTTAACAAAAATTTTGTCTTTGACTTAAAAATCGTTAGACTATTGAATGATTATTCTGGAGCAAAAATGTTCTGTAAATTTACTCCACATAGATTTTTGCATAGATTTCACAAGATTTCAAATGCCCTTGAAATAGAATTATTAAGCCCAAAATGTCGCAGAATAGAATAAAAATCTCAATGTTCAAAGTGGATGGTTGATCGCAAAAGAGATTATACTGCCGTTGTTTCTTCCCTTCTGTCTCTCCTACACGCAGGAGGACGTCTCAATAATACAGGTACCGAAGCGCGAGTAGTACTCCAAGTGGTGCCAAGAGCCCACTTGTAATATATGGCCCTTAAATCATCAGGTAAGAGTGGATGTAGTGGCTTCATCGTCTAACTACTGCGCGGTAACCGCCCCGCAAACATATCAATCAGTATAGTATACGCTTCTAAAGAATACTGTGGCCGCCCTCGTTAATACAATTCATTTCGATGTTTGTGATCGCTCCCGAATAATCATTTTTTTATTGGAGCTGAGACAGAAAAATTGAAACTATGAAGTTTTCACTCTTAATACGCTTGTTAGATAATAAAGCGAGCATATTAACACTATTACCATGTCCCTTTTTGTGTTAAGCCAAGTCTCCCGCGTCTAACGTGATGTGTATATAATGATTCGGGTGAAAGAAAACACATCGAAAAACGAGAAGAGAAAGAAAGTAATTGAAGAGTCGATCGCGGAAGACTCCGCGTGATTCAGTACGAGCGATCGACTCGTTGTAAGAAATGCTGGAGTTAAAAGGCGTTTCGCTCAGCAGAGACACGAAGAAGCTGCCTTACGCGGCATCAGTTCTACAGCTCGAATCCTTGTTAGGCCACTCACGGAGTGGCGAAAAGTGCACGATGCGGTCCCGAGAGCAAGCGACGAAGAAACGGCCGGCGAGCGAAGCGAGACGCACGCAACGCTGCGTCGGCGGTTCTGCAGCGCTGTAGCGTGGATTACGATACCGCGGCACACTACGCCGATATCGCGTGCGTCCGGTTAATTCCCCGCGATTCGCGCGCGGCGGGAAACAGAGGGAGGAACATGTAAAAATCGCTCGCGATGTTCCTTAATATTTCTTTTCTTTTTTTTTTTTCGTTTCACGAAGAAGAAATGTCGATGATACTCTGCCGAACGTAATTACGAGGCGTCGGGTGATTTCCTTCGCGGGACACGACTGCGTGAAATAAAGACAGTTTGCAGAAAATCTTTGGTGTAGGTATATTTTCGAACATTCTCGCTCGCTGTGAATAACGCCGGTAAGTAGTTAACAGGTAATCTAATTTACAAAAGTCGTACACGGGCGGTATGCAAGTAACCGCTCACCGAAGAAAATGCACGTGGAAATGTACGATCGTACAGAGCGCTCCTGGATAATTTCCACGGTTCAATTACCAACGAAATCGAAATTACCAGCGAGAGCGTGCGTGTATCTTACGCTGTATGGCGCAGTAATGATTTCATATCCGCGGCCGAAAGCCGTTGCCGTTCCTGCAGATTATCACGGTAATCAGGCGGTACTGACAGGCGCTCGAGTGGTAGTAGCATTGACCGCATGGCAGAGAGATGAAGTCGTATCGCGAAGAGTGGTAACAATGAGCGCAATGATAATGCGTCCCGCGCCGTCGTGAATGGATGAAGAAGAGACGAGATAGAGAGAGAGAGAGAGAGAGAGAAGAGGTGGAAGGGAGAGGGGAGGGATGAAGATGCGCCGTGGATGCCTCAGGAGATCATTAGTCCACCTGGCCACGGCCCCGGGTAACACTTAACTGCTTGACAAGCGTTGCGAGCCGTTATCGGTTTGCCTCTAATTATGCACACGTGACCACACGTAATAAGTACCTATTCACCCTTCGCCCGGTTTCCTTCGCACCTTATTGTTGGGACGGGTGTTTAGCGAAACTAGTTCACATTACTAACGGAAGAATAATACCCAAGCAGAAAGCCATAGAAATAGAAGTGTATCACGCGAAATGGAAAGTTTTAAAAAAAACCTTTAAGAATATTTCTGAGTCCATCACACAACATACGTATCTGGAGACTTGCATATTTAGCTTAAAGAAAATTAGGAGTTGTACGAAAGAATGAGAAAGCATAATGACCTACAAATATTTTGGAGACTACAATTAAAACGTCTACCATTGTCATCCTTTGAGAATCGTATCGCAATCCCGAATGCCGATCGATCCTTAGCTACGGAGGGAATGCGCGGCACTGCGTTTGATTTATACCGAGTGCAGTCTTCGTATGCATGCGTGCGTATATGTGGGGAAGCAAAAAAAACTCGCTAGGAAAGAAGATATGAGAAGACAGAAGTATGGCAGTGCAAATCTTAAATATGTCAAGGTAGAACGCGAGGGATCCAGATGAATCCTAACAAGAAACATGACAAAAAGACAGAGAAATGGTTTCTAAAGCATCGCTAGTTCTTTTCCAATCTCAAAAATGATGTAGCTAATAATAGTCAATAAAATTTTAATAATACAGAAAGCTGTTGTACTACTTTGTAAACATTGATTTAGAATAAGAGCTAATAAAAATTTTGATGACTTAAGCAGACTTTAAATGCGCTCGTAAAAACATGAATAAATTTTACCGTCAACTTGGAAAAATAAAATATACGTGGCTATAATGTTAACATGTTGCTGCATCATTTTTATATGCACTATTACTTGTATAATGGTAAATAAATTTTCACGCATATGTAATAAAATGTAATGATAACACGAGGAAGAAAAGTAATGAATGACTTTACGTGGGTGGAGAACAAGAAACCGCGGAGGAAGAAGGATGAAGGGAGCCTCGCGAAACTGGATCCATGTAGCGTGTGGCGTGCACCAGGACGCCTCGGAATCGGCTTAATCGTGATTAATATCACGAGCTCATACTGCATGTCGGTAATTATCTACACGTGTTTTACCGAGTCGAACCGATCGTGCGCCCGGCCTCCACGTGTGGGAACACGATTCGGATTCATCCTCGCCCGCTACCATCCTCGCCTCTCCATTCTCCTTCCATCCTTTACATCTCCAGATCGCTAATCGCCTCATCACACCGTCCGCCGTTTCGAATTTTCGTTTTTTTGTTTTCTAACATCAACTAGTCGAAACGTATACATTCATAATAATGAGAAAATGTTTCAATTCTTCTTGGGCATCTAATAAAAAGGACAGAACTGTTTCTTCCGAGTATTACGTAGGCGCTAGAAGTCGGTATGCAGAGCTTAATTCGTGACCCGATACAATGGAAACGGACCCATTGTAGTCACAAATGTACAAACATACACAATCTAATTTATGTATCTTATTCAGAATTGCAAAGTATGCATGTATAATCTGTTAAGACGTCAGAGACACTAGTACAGTTTTACACCGATAATCTTTAAGTATCGTAGTAATGTTATTTCATTTTCGATATTAAATAGCTTTGGAATTAATTATATGTTAGATAAGTATGCCTTATTACATTTGTGCTGCTCCCGACTGCGGATATTACATGTCATAGCTCTAACCGCGCCTTCACGTCCTGGTCTTCACTGATACAGCTGCTGCAGAATTACCGCGCTATCGGTAATATAATAGAGCAAAAAAAAAAAAGATAGGGCCTATTCACGAAGGAGAAAGATCGGAAGGAGAAACAAACAATTGAGCAGAAATGAGTCAATGGTGGGAGGTAAGAAGACGGCAACTATAGCAGAACGCGTGTATTATCATATAGCAGCGTGACTCCGAGCGGCTCGGCCGCACGGCTCATCTGAATAAATATCGTATTATAATTAAAGGAATCGTTCGATCCATAAATCAATGAAGTCGGTTTATATATCAGGCCTCACCTATATAATGTGTACCGGTGCAGAGCTCAGCGGGCCCTGCACTCGCCGTGGGGGGTCCCCCTATGCTAATGGCGTCCTCTCACGAAGACTAGAGGGGAGGGAAAGAAAGAAAGAGAAAGAGACGGATAAAGACGCGCTATATCCGCGGTACGTTCGTTCGGCCCTGACCCGAACCTTCATGAAATACAACCCCCTTCGTCCCCTTTCTCTTACCGGCACCGAGCCTCTGATCTTCGCCGACCGCAACTGCTTATCAATTTGTTACCGTGCGCTGTTTGTTAAATCAAATCAAGGGCTCGCACGCCGAGTCAATAAATAATCCTGCTTAATATGTGCCTCGAAATCTGCACAATCTTCATATCGTGCTAGTCTTCAGTATATAACCCAGGCCAATCTCGGTAATAGAGAACCAGATCGTAGCAATAAATAAATATATAAAAGCGCAAATTAAACGTTTCTAATATTTTCTCTAATTGTTAAGCGGACGTGAATACAAATTTCATAAAAGGAAAGAATATTCATGCGCGATGCTTCAACAGCTCAGACAACTTAACAATCGTCCGTCTAATGATTCCCTCTCGTTTCGATCCTTGCTTGATATTACCCTGCGGTAACATTATCCTTTCGGACCACGCCGTGCGTTCCGCTTCTTCGGAGAAAAAAAATGATACGTGTCCCTTTTGTCCCCTTTACGTTTATTATGACGACTCCGGACGGAGCGTGGACGTACGGTAGTTTATTTGGGCGGTGATGGGGCCCCGGTTTGCGGGCCCGAACGAATTAACGACGCGGCCGCGATTAACAAAGGGCGATACAAATTAGATTAAATCGCCGTAGGGGGCGGCATCGCGGTAGAGAAAGGCGAATGATGATACTGCTTGATAAATAGACGAACGTCATGCGATGCCTAAACGGAGACTTCGTTCGGCTCCGAAATGGAATGCCAACGCCGACAGGATGTGCCGGCTATACCCTGCAGAAGAATATTTTTCCTACCAACGAAGGCGAGTATAATTAATATTATTAACGTCGAAAATGCACATTTTGTAATTTACGCACTTTCCCTGTGTCTAATTAGTGAAGGACAATCGTTGCAAAGGAGAAAAAAGTATCCCGTATATCATTTGTCGGCGCTTTTCCCGCGTCCTTTAATTAGAGGCTAAACAATTTTCTATTTGGCAGAACGTTCGGGAAATAAATCAATGAACCAAGTTTCGTGTCGGGATGCACAAGTTCCCCTCGAGAAACGAACAAACGTTTGGTCTACCTACCGGTGGCTGCAACCACCCACCTTCTTGCGTCCACATAAATTTCAGACACGCCATTCGGCACTATCATTATGTTTCCTCCGCTGACGAGAAGCGTCGCCGTAATTTTAACAAGTTCGTAGAAGTCTCGCAATTAAGGAAACGCGAGCATCACTTGCTTTCCGGCGCCAGAGCACGGTTTCCTTGTGTGAAGGCCATCTTTTATTTATATTGCTGTGACTATCCGCGCACGAAACAGAAATCACAAATTATTCTCATAAAAGAAGAGCGGATCAGATATAATTGACATAGATACATTATAACAATGTACAATTCTCAGGATTTGACGTGCTGTCTTTAAGTGATGCGTTACAATCAGAGCTGCAATTAAAATATTTACTCCTTGCAGAATAATTGTTAAAACCATGTCAAAGAAGATTGTTTGCAAATTTGTTTTCTACATACATGCAGTAATTAATGCAATACAAATGCAATAATATTTTTCTTCAATTCGAAAATGTTTCATGCTTACTAATGTTAAGCAGAAATATAATTATTATAACTAAAATAAAACTATTTTATTTCTTACATGATGAGAAGACATATTGATTGATTGAAAAGTTAGTTTCATCATAACATAAAAGAAGGCATCTCTCGATCTTTCTCACCCGAAATCCGACTTACGTCGCGACGCAAGGTGCTTCTTCAGAGAAGAAAGAGCGAGGAATCGGGGTGCTGTGAGAGAGCGGAGCGAAGAAAGGAAGAAGGCAATCGAGAAGGCAAGGTGGGCAACAGGACGAAGAAGATGAGTACGAGTAAGGCTCCAACGAACACACCCCTCGAAACGTTCGGCCGGGCCGGTCAGGCGGCCGCGGCCAATATTTAATTACAGATAATTACCGGTTATAATGCGCGGCAGATCGGCGGCCTGCCGTTTAATTGATCGGCTTTACGGCCTGATTTGTGTATCTGCCTTCGCGTTCGTGCGATCCGCCGTTAAAGCCGGGGCCGATTTTTAATCCTGCCGGGTTCTGGTCCTGCGTTTCGGTGTGGCGCACACGCCTGCCGAAGAGAATCGCATCCGATCATTATTTAAAACTGCATTACGCAATCCACCCACCTCGTTGCCGCGTAGCTTTATTGCGCGGTGTTCGGAGTACCGGTATTCGAATTAAGCGGAGAGTAAGTAAAAGGAGTCGTCCGAGTGTGAGCGCTACGAGGAAAAAACTGAAGCCCGCGCTCTGGCACCGTGAGAAACCGCCAACATGCGGAAAAGTTCGTTATACGCGGTGCGTCGTTCCGCGTAAATGCGAGTAACCTGTCGTTTCGTCATCGAGAATATATCGAATCTTTTCAATAATATAAAATCGATATGCAATTAGGTTGCATAATTATTAAGCTACAACTTAATACAATACCATGTGACAATTAATTATAACTATGAAATCGCCATATTATTATATAATTCAATAAAAATGTATAAAAAGATTAACTTTATAATTTTTACTCCTTTTTATGTCCTTTATGTCATCCTTTCCTCCTATATGTAATCCTTTCTATATGTTAAAATAAATATCTAAGAGAAATATGTTGGAGAAAAATTATATAATTGCGTTTTTCTTTTTGTTAGGACAATTCAAACTAGTATTCTAAAGCTGTC
>VBVQ01003581.1:0-17240 GCA_011636635.1 Tetramorium simillimum
ATATATATATATATATATATATATATATGAACTTAAGAATTCAAGGATTTAAAAAATTAAAAATTTACCGAATTGAAAATTCGAATAACAATCCAAAGACTTAAATATCAAGAATTTAATCACTAAAACATCAAGAATTTAAAAATGAAGTAAGAATTCAGAAAAATAGAAATTCTTAAGTTAGAAACTTATGTATTGATACGAATCCGTACATACATAAACCAAATACGCTGTAGATAATTTATGTAGACGAAATATCTTTTTGAATGTATTAAGAAACTGCCGCTTGAATCTCGATGAATAACAAAAATTATTAGGTTTTTATTTTTATTTCCTTTTTCTATATTTGTAAATATAAGTTACAGTAGCATCTGCGTATCTTATCAAATTGATGCAAACAGATATAATATAAAAAGGAATAAAGAAAATTTCATTTTTAAAAATCTCAAAAATTGAAATTAGATCACAACTTTTACTTTGTTTAAATTTTTGTTTATGGATTCTTACTTTGTAAAAATTTTAAATTCTTGACTTACAATTATGAAATTGATATCTGTTGTCATATATGTATGATTGCAGATAATGTGTAAACCGAATCAATCGATTGACTTCTCGATTAACATCCACGTACTAATTAAGAAAAAAATACCGAAGAAATGAAAATTATTTTTTTGAAGAAAGAAGAATGATGAAAGAAGTAACTTTTTATTTTTATTAATCACATTTTCTTTCTCTGAAAAATAGTTTAATTATATTATTTTCTTATTTAAATATCAAGATGTACCGAAAGTCATACTGTTCAGTTATTAAATATCGTGTTAGGTTGATTAAAAAATTCGTTTCTTTTCTACATGACTCTTACACTAAGAAAGCCAATACAAAAAAGGATGAACGAAGAAAACGAATCTTTTCATCAATCTGATATGTGTAATTGTTATACGTGTAAATGATGAGTGTCAGGTAGCGATTATAAGTGCGACGCTGCATATGATTGATTTATCGAGGCGAGATAGACACGTCAGTAATTAAATATTAAGTCTCAGCGTGCGACGAGACAGATAGAGAATTTATGTATGTTAACGATCGCAAAAAAATCGATGTACAACGCGCTGCAAGTTAACGAGGATTCAGTTTTTTATATGAGAAGAGTAATAAAATTCTTCAACAAGGGACTTTGTATATACACGCTCATGTGTCAATAGAGTATGGAATATACAATATATAAATTATACATTATAAGCTTCATTATTGATTAATAATACCATAGAAGATGCTTCCTGTAATCTTTTTTTTTTATTATGAAAAAATATTTTCGTTTAAATTTGCCGATTATCTTTCGATACTGCAGTACGTTATACTTTTGAAACGTTACAGTTTGTTAACAATCCGTTTTTTTTTTATCAAACGATTTGAGAATTATGTACTTATTAATTATTATGTTTTTTATATGTTGTGTCATGTGTATTTTGAGTCTTTATTATTTTCCAATCTTTATTATTTTTTTCAGACTTAAATAATGATCGACCTTGCCTTTTCGCACGTTTCGAGAAATCGATAGGAGGAAGCGCAACTTTCTTGTCCAATGTAGGAAGGATTCTCGTCAATCGAGTTTCGAAGGCTCCCATTGGTAGCACATTTCTCCCTGGAAATAGGAAGAGAATCTGATGGGGATCTTTTTTTTCGCGGCTGCAGTGGCGCCGTTCCCACCTCGGCTAGTTTCACGTACTTAAATAGGTTATCTGACGTATGTCAAGCTTCTTGTCAACGAAATTTATTATTTAGTCCGAGCGAGCGGGAATCGGTTTTCGCGACGTTTTCAGGGAACGTTTTGTCCGCGCGTACGGAATCGATTGACGCGTCGGCCAAACATGCGGTGGTAGTGATGCGCTTAAAGGGGAAAAATAACACAAAGTCCTTCTACAGCGTCTACAGGGTGCTTTCTCGTTTATGCCGTGAGTATCTCGCGAAAGGATCTTTGTAATGATTAAATCGCCTGATCGAATCGTTGGAGGAACTTATTGCTTCCAAAATATTAAATTACAAAAATGTCACAATTATTTTTTTTTATCTGGATAGTCTGTTACTTTGATTTATACATATATTTTTTTTTTTACAAAAAATATGCGTACTTATAGGTTTTTAATAAATTCTTAAACTGTCGGGCATGCAAAATATTATTTGCACATTAACCTGGTAATAATGTCTGTTTTTTATTCTGTCATAATATTAATTTTCCTAGAATAATTAAGAAAGGAATGATTCATATGGAAGTATTCTTGCAAGTAGTGCATTGAATCAAATTTATAATCATAGATATTTTGTGAATCTATATTTCTCAGAAAATAAAAATTGTTTATAAGAACTTTTAGATTAATTTAAAATAATATATGTATGAACCAGAATAATAAATTGTCAGATTTATACATTAATGGTTTTTCAAATTTAGATCATTGAAACCTGTAATCTTGATATTTATCACTGTATCTTTTATATGTATATCAAATCTTTTGATTTTATTACAACATTGTGTTGAAACAAATTTATTGGAATATTTTGCCAAAACACTGCCATGTTATTGTCTATGCAAGTTAACGGCGTTCTCCTCATGCCAAATCTTCTGCAGGATCTGTGGATAAAGCACATCTTGATGGTTTCATGGCGGATGGTGTGGCGCCGACCCTGAAAAATGGCCACAATTCTAATATGGACTTTGCTAATCAATCGGTGAAGCAGTCGTCCGACGTGTCGAATGTCGTTTACGCAGTGGGTCACTATCCCCCGAAGCTGCTGCATAATCTCAACACGCAGCGGCAGGAGAACAAGTTCAGCGATGTGGGATTGGTTGCGGGGGACAGGGTCATCAGGGCGCACAGATCGGTCCTGGCCGCCGGTAGCGCCTACTTCAACGCCATGTTCACTGTCGGCCTGGTCGAGGAGCAGCAGGAGTTCGTGGAGATTCACTCGATCTCCCCTCACATTCTCTCCCAGCTGGTGGACTTCATCTACAGCGGAAATGTGGACATCACGCAGGATAATGTGCAGGAGTTATTCGCCGCCGCTGACATGCTAGAGTTAGACGATGTAGTAGCTGGCTGTATCAATTATCTCAAACAGCAACTGCACTATTCTAATGCCCTTGGAATTTACAGGTGAGAGAAGACTGTAACAAATGAAATTCGTATATATAAGATGAATATTACCATTGCTCTCGAATTTCAGATTTGCAGAAGTACACAACAGACTGGATCTTTTGGAGACTGCCCTACGCTTTATAGAAGCTAATTTTCCTCAAGTCTGTCAGGAGGAGGAGTTTCTGGACTTGCCCAAGGAGCATCTTGTTCAGTTTCTTAGTAGCGATTACATTCACATCGATACTGAATGCCAGGTTTGTTATTTCCCCAAGGAATTAAATAACCCGAGTGTGCAATTACAACTTACATATTCGAAAAATATGTTACCTGTCTGACGTAAAAATTGTTTACTTTTTGCAGGTCTTCCAGGCCGCGTACAATTGGATCGTTCACGACATCCCCGCGCGGAGATGCTACGTATTCGAAATCCTCAGCCACGTACGCTTGCGACTGTGTTCATTAGCAAGGCTAGAGCGTATTATCCTAGAATGCAAGGACGCGAGTCTCATTGTCGCGCTGCGATCTATTCAAAAAGATCTAGTCTCGAACAAAGGTTGCCTGGTGCCTCTTCACGCCCAGCCCCGGATCTGTGCTAGGAAGAACATTTTAGTGATCGGCGGATCCAAACGGGAGCACTCCTCGGACAGCTGGGGCAGAACCGCTGAGAGTACTTACGAAACCATCGAGAAATACGACATATTCACTGGGTACAATCTCTCCGGCGACATTTCCTTTTTCAGTTTTTGATTGTTAAGAAGAAATACTTTCGATTAAGTTTCTTAATTATTTGAATTAAATCTTCGAGAAGTAAAGTAATTCGATTATATTTAAGCAGTATTCTTACTCTTTCTCATTAAAGTTTTCATATACTTTATTCCTTTTTTTATTCGCATAGAATGCATTGCGTTTTATGTTTTATATAGCAGTATTTTTTTCCGTTGATAAAGCTTTTCTTATTATTAAATCTTATTAGATAATTAGAACAAAGTTGTATTTTTTCATTTGATGAATGAACTTTTTTTTTAGAGAATGGAGCGAAGTTGCTCCAATCAGCATAGGACGCATTCTACCTGGAGTGGCTCTGTTGGACGGCAAAGTATATGTTATTGGTGGTGAGCTGGAATCCTGTATAATCGCCAACTGCGAGTGCTACGATCCCCGTGACAATGTGTGGACTCCCATCGCTTGTATGGAAGAACCCAGATGCGATTTCGGTCTTTGTGCCTTGGATAACAGCTTGTACGCGTTCGGTGGATGGGTGGGCGAGGATATCGGCGGCTCTATTGAGATATATGATCCGATCACTAACACATGGACCCTCGAAGGCTATCTCCCGGAGCCACGGTTCAGTATGGGAGTCGTGGCATACGAAGGTAAGGATTCTGAATCAAGAAATCAATAATATAATTGATAATCACTTGAATTAAATTTGTAGATATCTTTTATCTTAATTTTACAGTAATAGAAACAGGATGTATAATCAATCTTTCATTTCTCTATGTTTCATATCTATACACACCTACATATAATAAGTTAGACTATATTCCAACTCTAATTTATAAATTCTTTGTAGGACTAATTTACATCGTGGGTGGCTGTACTCATAATAGTCGACACCGTCAGGATGTGATGAGCTACAATCCCGTGACCAGAGAATGGAATTACCTGGCCCCGATGATCACACCACGCTCGCAAATGGGAATCACGATTCTCGATGGATACATGTACGTCGTTGGTGGTACCAGTAAAAATCAGGAGGTCTTGACCTCCGTCGAAAGATACTCTTTTGAGAAGGTATAATTAATTTTTGTCTATTATTTATACATTTAGCACGTTTAAGTTTTTCAAGTTTTCTTTAAATTGCTGGTAATAAATAAATTTATAATTATACATACAATTCAACATAATCTCAAAATCTTATCGATAAATCCGTTGATTTTTCAGAACAAATGGAGCGCCGTTGCTCCCATGAGCATGGGCAGATTTTATCCGGCAGTCGCAGCGGCCGACAGTCGGCTATACGTCATAGGCGGCGACCAGTCGCAGGAGATCAATTTCTACCGCACACAGATCACAATCTCCACCGTCGAGTGTTACGACCCGCACACGAACAAGTGGCACGAGTGCGCCTCTTTGCCATCGAGTAGAGGCGAAGCGACGGCGATTGTTACGCCCTTCTGATTGCTATTTTGCAGAGATCTGTTTGTCGTTTGACGCATTGGTTCACGCCTTTTTACTTTTCCAACTTGTTTTCTGTTTTTCTGCTCTGTCTTGTCCATCTTTACCAAGAGCATTGTGTCCGTAAGGTAGATAGTCAGTCGCACTGCTAAAGGAATTGTAGCTTTATTAATTTCTAAATATTCCACCGGCATTTTTAAAATACTTATGTAGGGATACACTATACATATTTTGAGAAATTGTATTCTTACTGGAGATTATTATTATTTCTTATAAATACGGCGTAATCACTAACTGATAGAAACTATCAAATTGGAAAACTTAGAAAGGAAATCGCAAGATGTTACAAATACGAATTTTGACGTATCTTATTTTAAACGATTTTATCTTATTTTATTTTACGTATCTTATTTTAAACGATTTTAAACGGTCAAGATCTAGGAAAATCGATATACAAAAATCCAATTTTATAATTGGATAAAGAGCTTCAATTTGAGAATTTTTAAGATCTTTAATTCCAATTCTGAATTCGAATATAGAATCTGAAAAATTTATAATCCAAATCGAGGAACCAAATTTAAAATATTTAATCTACTTTAATTGAAGTCCCAAGAATCCTAAAATTTAATGAAAATTTTGAAGATTATAGAGAATTTATGAAAAATATGTATTAATTGTTTTCACTTTGTTATACGACACAGAAATGAATTAAAATAATTGTTATTGGGAACTGTAGCCATGGATCCATAATTTTTTATTATTTATTTATAACTAAATTATAACGCGCAAACAGATTTAAAAAAATAAAAACCGAATAATAACGTTCAGTGTGCAGACATTTGAATACTTTTATTAATTATTAATGACAAGTATTAACTATATTTTATTAATTAACGAGTATTAATTATGTATGCTAGGAAGGACTGAGCCTCTTTATATAATATAGTCACATACCAAAGTTATCGTAATTTTTAATCGTATCGCTACAAGTAACAGATCTATGTAAGCATAATGCGTATAAGGTATTGTAAGGGATTGATAAGATAAATCCAAAGATATTTATCTGCTTGGAGTATGTAAGGATCTAAGGGTATAAGGATCTTCGAAAAATCGAAAAATTATAAAATCAAAGGGACTTTACAAAATTAGAATACGTATAAACATCGGATCTTAAAATTCACAGAAATAAAAATGTAAAATTAAAAGATCTAAGATGAAGATTATAAAGAAATTTTGTTGCTTTAAAATTTTCTAGTTGAAAGCAAAGCCCAAAAGAGTTAATTGGCATCTAGAAATTGTTGCAAATACCATAATTTAAATTGAAATATATTTAAAGAACTTAAAAGCACGTCTCGAGATTCTATCGTTCAAGTTTTTGAAGCCTTTAACCCTTGGTATTTTGGAACTTTGCATCCAAAAATCCAGAGATTTCAGAGTACCTTATTGTAACAAAGTAAAAAATGTTTCTTAATTAGCGTGTGTGCGAAGTCGCGCGTCCAATGTTTTGTAAAGTTTAAGGCCACATTTTATAAAAAAAAAGCGATCTAAGAATCGAAGAATCGCCGCCGTTCTCTGTAATTAGTCGTCAATGTAACAATCCAATTCGCCTTTGTTCAAAGGTGTTCGGTGCTACATACGTGAACATTTACGGAACGATATTCGATTATTCTCAAATTTTTCGGTATAGGATAAATATGGATGAGATGATCTGGTTGAGTAATCTTACTAATCCTCTATTGACTGTAATTAAGTTCTCGAGCTTGTCATATTTCAACTTTTTCTTCGTTGTAAGATAAAAAGGATTTAAGATCATTATTAATCGTTTACACATTTTTTTAAATATGTGAATTTATAAATCCATAGATTGCTAAATCTATTTGCCTAATATGTATTATATAAATAAGTACGAAAAAAACATAGACGCGTGCAGAGTTTATATTTGTGAATTTAGTAATTGTGAATAGATGTATCTGTAAGTACAAGTAATTTAAAAGATTTGAGATCTATATAACATTTATAATCTTATCCGATCCTAGATATCTACGTGATATCTGTTTCAATAAACATCTAATGAAGCAAAAGAAGTAGCAAAAAGAATTCAATTTTTCAAGAAAGCTTTAAGAGTTTATAGATGATACTTAAAACGTCCATGAATTTGCAGATTTATTTAGACATATGGATAGAAAGGTCTAATAATTAATAAATTCAGTGAATCTAGCAACCTATGGATTTATGATTTTATGGACACAGCAATGTATGATATATGTATAAATGTATAAAATTAAGTTTCTACAATTAGTTTTTATATTTTTAATTATTAGTCTCTTTTCTTTCTTTCTTTTCTTAGAACTTTCAAGAACTAATTAAAACAATAAACATCTCTAACATGTTTATCCTTTTCAAGTAAAAGTCATTAAAAAATTAGAGAATATAAAATAATAAATATACAACAATTTATGTATATTTGTGATCAACCAATAAAAATTGCTAAAACCATTCGCGTTCATTTTCGTTTAAAAAATTCTGAAAATTCTTTTTAATGATAGAGAATTATTTTTCTAGTTTCTATATGTAATATATTTTCTTTATAATACGTGATATTTTAAACAAGGAACACAAGGAAATCATTATTTACATGATCGTTTTTTTATTTGATGATTTTATGCTCATCTGTCGAAAACAATATCAATTATGTTGTTGCTAAGTAATATTCATTTTAATCATTGATAGCAATAGACTCACGAAATCGATCTAATGTGTTAAAAATTTTACAGAAATTTAGAAACACATCCATATTATTTTAATAATATACATGCTATCATAAACATTTTTTATATGTTTCTGTTCTTTCTCTCTTATGCTTTCTCTTTGTCTTCTTTTTTCGATTACATTTAAAAAAATCATATAATTTTTAAAATAATTATTTACACAATTTCGTGAGTATCTACAACATTATATTATCAATAATTATATTATAAATAATATTCAATCAAACGATGGAAATAACGAACCGATAGATTACGTTACCAAATTAAATTTCTTAAGGAATGTCAATAATAAACTTTTTCTATTATATAGTTTTATAGATCGAACTAGCAGAAATCAAAACTTAAAGCAATTTAAGCAAAATGAAATCTCGAAAACCTAATATCTACGATATTTAGAATTTGAAAAATCTAAAATGTTTTGAAGGTCTCTAAACATTGATAAAAATCCCAAAATCCACGGAATTCAGAACTTAAATAATTTAAGTTCCAATGAATTTAAGAATAAAAAGATTACGATCTAAACTACAACTTGGCGTGTTCTTGTTATGTGCTGACATTTCCATGCCTTCAAAATCGATATCAGAACAATATCTACATAAGTGTCGTAACATATATTTTTAAATAAAATATAAAGTAATACATCTTCAGCCTTTTTTCATTAGACATCGAAAATGACGGCGTGATATACTTATTCCAAACACATAATTATTCCAAATATATCCTGGAATAATAAATTTTTTCATGGTTAAGTGTGAATTTCGGAAATTCAGGAAAAAAAATTCAAAATTCGTTAAAACTCATCTTTATAACGATGAGTTTTTAATGCGAATATTTATACTTATAGAGATATAAGAACCTTGTTATAACTCTTATTGCTGCAAGTTCTCTATTACAATACGTAATCCAATTCATATCTAATATATTGGTTCTTTGGATCGTTCATGATGCGAGGGTAACCAGCCACGAGAGCATCTTGTCCGCCGATATAAAGAGAATTGTATATCTTCCAATAAACGTCGCGGACTTTACGGGCTGGATGGAACAAACCCTGTAACAAAAACAAATGCATATGAATAACATATTAATACCTGTCAACAATTAGATATATACGCTTACGAGATTAAAATGATATCACGTACTTGTAGTGTATACTGCAAAATCTTGATTGGCCCAAGCGCAACACGCAATCCATCTACAGCATCCATAAACGCTTGGACTAAATGCGGCGAAGTCTCGAAAACGTTCGGCCACACGTGATTCAATAAATGTATTAGCGCATCTTCACATCCAAATCCATAAACGCCTAGTGCCATGTGCTTAATTGCGGCGCAGGCGGTCTGCCTGTGTACTAGATCCCTGATAAACCATAAGAAAAGAAAATTAATCACAAATAATTTGTGAAATTAAACAAATTTCTAAATTTCAAAGGATTTTCACGAAAGAAATATATAATTGTAATAACAAAATTAACACACAATAATATTCGGACATCTTACCTATCCATAAGCGCATCTTCTAGCAATGGACTGACAGCATAAATATAATCTTTACCCATCTCACCGATATATTCAAACAAAAACGACAAGGATTTCAATACTCCGTTCTGCACGTTTAATTCGGGGACTCTGTACTCGTTCATCAATGCGGGTAACACTGTAAAAGGACTACAAGTCTCAGCAACGATGGCAATAGCAACTGTGGTACAAACGCGATTCTGACGTTCCTGTACTTTCAAATTGTTTAGAAGCGTCGCTAAGACATCGTGCGGCCTGTTCGAAAAAGATGCAAACATTATATAAATACACATACTTGTACAAAAAAAAATATTAAATTATTAATTAAATAGCTTACCCAATAGCTTTGGCAATGTAGCCAAAAGTATTTACGGTCGCTCTTCTAATTGCCTTTTTATGGGCTTTCAGTAGTTCCAACAATTCAAAGCATATCCTCATCCATTCTCGAGCAGAAACATATTCGGGACCTCGATCTGCGATTCTGCCAACGAGATCGATACAATTTTCTTGCACCTACGACAAAGTCAAGAATAAGTTAAATTTGGCAAAGAGTACTAGAAGAAATCAATTATGCAGATTCACGATTAAGTTTTATAACATTTTATTTTATTCAGTAATATGATTTGTGTCAAAGTGCACACAGTTCGATATATATATACAAATTTTACCTTTTCGTGTCTGTTTTTCAAGATAGGTGTAAGCCTTGGTAACAAATCCTTAATGGGTGGTGTCATCTTTGTCATTCCTATGACGTTAACAATTGCTTTCAACGCTCCTAAAATGCTACCTAGTACTTCTGGATATTCCTCGCCTAAGTACTCATACAGAACGACTCCCAAATGTCCCATCAATTTTTCCTAGAAATATCGTGTATTGCATACGTTTATATTAAATTTCTCATTTATTACTATATTATTATTATATATATATATTTTTTTTAATTATATCAAGAAATTTAAAGATGCATTTCTTACCTCCTGACACGTCTTCATAACTACTGCGATGCGTGAAATAAGATCCGCAGCTTGCTGTCTGACCTTTGCAGATTTGTTATTCAATCTCCACAATATTGTACCACATATTTGAGGAAGATACGCCTTCACTCTTTTACCCAATGTGTTTACAATCGTACCAAAACCATTCAGCATAACGACATCCTGTGAATAAAATTCATTTTAGTTAGTATGTTCTTTGTTAGTTTAGCCTTACCTGTTTATCCTACATGAATTATGATTTATTAGTTAAGTTCCGACAAACCTCAGTAGTTTGCTCCTGGAAAGCGTATAAAATTCCATCAATGAGCTGCTCCTCTAGACGCGAATCGACGTCCGCTGCTCCCAAATTGCCCATTATCTTCTCGATCGTCTCCATCACCATTTTTCTGTACTGTTCATTTTCGTCCTTTAAATCGTCCACTACTCTGTTAATAATCTCTGATGCACCCACTTTGTTGGCTATTTCTACTGTCGTATCCACAAGCTGCAATTACATTTATTTCATTATATATATTTACTTTTTAGTTACTTTTAATTAAAAATTTAATATATGAAATTTTAAAAATATTTTTTTCATTACCTGTCTGTAATTTCTACGATCCAATGCCATACGATGATTCCAAAAGTGTTTAAAGAAATGAGGCAAGATTTCGTCCTTTATGTATTGAGCTTCCACACCATCCGTTGCACAGCATTGTTTAACTACCTATTTTTTTTAAATATTTATACAGAATATTAGAAAGTCTTAATGCAATGCGATTAATTTATAAGGAATTATATATGTATACAAAAAAGTTTATACGGTAATAAATATATAATAGAGATAGTGAAATCTTACCTTCAATACAATTTTCTTCATTTCCTCATCGGGAGATTGGAATTCACGTATAAGGATTAACATTACTTCCCTAGTATAGTAATTCGCGTATTCTGCATCCATCAGAGGAATAAGATAACCAATAGCTTTTAGAAACGCTGCTAAACCTTTCCCTCTATGTGTACGGATGCCTTTCCACAGTGGTTTTAGCACAGAATCGAAGCTTTCGATACCATATGGCGTTGCTGCTTCAGCTAATGCAGCAATGGCTAATGCAGTAATCGTTCGTACCTTTTGTTGCTCATCCACTAGACCTGTAATTTTTTTTATTTTTTATGATCATTTAAAAAAAATACATATATTTAAAATATATAAAGTGTATATGTAAATAGGAAAATGAAATAAATTAACTTAATTTACCATGTTCTATAATTTCTACTAAGCTCTTCAAATGTGGTAAAATGGCGCAGCCCATCAAGATAGCTATTTGCTGTACGATCTTGATACCAGTGTGTCGCGCTTGCCAGGACTTCTTGCTGCGACAAACGGCTTTTAAGAACGGAAGAAGCGAAGGGATTCCGAGAGCGGATGCAACAACAGCAAATGCTCTTGCTGTCGTGTTGCGTACGTATTCATCGATGTTATCGATATCTGGTCTCATTGTGGAAATCATTGTAGCCAATCCCGCAGCCTTTGCCAAATTAGAAATAATCTCTCTGCCTTCGACACGAGCATAGTAATCTTCGTCGATCAACAAAGGTTCGATGACGACTAAAATCTAGACAGTACAACAAAATAAAATTAAATTAATGCTTGAGTACACTAATACCTGATTAATAACACAACAAAATAAAAATAATTACCTTATGTACATATGGTCGCACCAGATCATCCAACTTATAAAGAATACGATCAATAACTTTGACCAGTAAATGACGTTCTTGATCTTCAAGGGTAGGTGACATGAGAAGTGGAAGGATTTGATTGAACAACGGTCCAGCGCCGAATTCTCTTGCTTTATCGGTGATTTGTCTCAGGGCGGCTTTACGCATCGGAGGAGTTCCATTTTTTATTTTTAGCAGCAGTTTCATGATTTTTCTTTCCTTCTGCTCTTCGGGACTCAGCGTTTCTTCATCCACGTCAACTAGCAGCTTGTCGAAATATTGCGCGTCTTCCGGCTTCATGAATGGTAGATTACCCTTTGGTTGATTATCTACGTACTTAGCGCTCTTGTCTTCCGTTTGGATGAAGAAACCCTGAGGTGTCCCAGCGATAGGAGTAGGCGTTGCAGTCAGCTTTCTAGCAGGAGTGCGTATAGGTATGTATCCTGAAAAAAAAATTATGCATATATATTCCAATGTAACATTTTGAATCTTCCTATTTCTTTTATTAAATAATTTTCATAATTATCCTGTCCATAATTATATTCGCGTCTCACCTGCGGGAGGTTGTAAAATCTTGTATCCAGGAGGAAACAGTGCATCCAACTCGTCGTCCGACAAGGGTCTATTTCGCTCATCTATTTCGCGTTCCCAACGGTATGCCTGCAATTGTTCAGGAGTCATGGACATTAAATGTCCTGGAGTTGGTGTAGCCAAACCCATCGCCTTAGGTCCCGTCGGTGTGACGGCACTTGGAGTTAGTATTGTTGTCTGATGGGGTGTTGCAAGAGGTGTCGCCGGGGTTTGCGGCGTCATCGAGCTGGGCGTTTGATTCGACGGCGTTTCGTCCCACCGACTTCGCCTTTTGCTTGCCGACGGTGTCGGAGTTTCCTGTATCAAATCCCCAGCAACTCGATCGGTTCTCGGAGTCTCTGCCCAACCGCTGTTGTGTCCGGGCGTTTCTATAAAATTAGTGCGTATTTATATTAGTATATGTTAGATACACTTTTATATATATACATATATATATATATGTATGTATATGTATATATTTCTTTACCTAAATATTACCTAAATACATTATAAAAATGTGTATGTTAAATTTCTTAACATATACATTTTTCATATAAAATTAATGTTTAATAGAAATTATATTTGCAATTATTTCAGTTATTTGTTGTATTATCAGAATAGCAAAGCAAGTTCAACCTCTTTCAGTTTTTGGAGTTTCATCCCAACGGTTCCTTCGACTCGTTACAGTTTTCTCGTGAGAAGGCGTCTCTCTGCCCGGAGTCACAGCTCCTGGCGTCGCGTGTGCCGGAGTGGCGTCCCACATTCTCGTACTGACTCCAGGAGTAGCTCCAGGAGTCTCCGCTCCTTTGCCGTGACCTGGAGTTTCATCCCATCTAATAGTAGCTGGTGTTACCTATAACAGTTATAAAAAAAAAAAATCAGTTTAAATGACATTTCAGTATTCGAAGTTTTATATAAAATTAAATAAATATTTGCGAGTTTAGAATCTAGTGCACTAAGATAATGATTTGAAAAAGACAGAATCATCAAATGTTAATGAAAATGCAAGATATCGAAGTTCCTAAGAATATTTCAAACAAATTTAAATAAGAATTATGATAATATAAAAAAAACATACGTCTGCATTATCCCAAGATGTAGGTGTTGCTGAAGCACCAGATAATTTTTTTTGCACTGGAGTATCATCTGTTTGGTCCCAGCGACCTCTCTTTTTCGGAGCCGGTTTAGGTTCGCCGTTAGCTTTCAAAGTACCATCTTTTGCCTTTTCTGCTAATCTTTTTCTCAGCTGTAAGAAAATGCAAAATGTATATAAAAATATTTCTATATTACAATTAAGATATATTTTATATATTATATAATCCTTTATATTCTTATCTATAATTCTATATTAATAATTTTTATATTCTTTTTGCATATTATATTCAGAAGATATTAATATTCTACGTACCTCTGTTTCTTCACCTTTAAGCATTTGCTCCCGCATAATCTCAGTATATGTTCTGGAACCAATATCGGGTGTTTTACCACCTGTAATTAAAAAAAATCAATTGTAATTTTTAAGTAGAAAACTTGAATAGGTAAGACATATGTAAACATATAAAAAAGGATGGTTTAAAACATATTTATCAAACTAATTAATAGTTATTTACTGCTTTATAACATAAGCTAAAGTACTTCAAGTTACAAAAAAATTATACCAACCTTCTGCAAAGGGATCGACACGTTCAGGGGAAATAATCATTCTACGTCTTTTCTGCCTGTATTCATCCTCTCTATCAGCTATGGTAGGTCGTCGTCTATCCGCAAACGGATCATAATCCTTTTCTTCTCTGTCGACTATGGTGGGTAGTCGTTTGTCCGCAAACGGATCATAATCCTATCCCATATAAAAATCTATATTAATCTCGAGTATTTTATTCATTTATATAAATTCTATAAACTATATTTTATATTGCTTTTATTTATATAAGCTTTAGTTTTAGAGAATTACAAACATGAATTAAAAAATGATCTAAATAATAAATGAATAAAAAATGAAATAAACTCGTTGATGTTAAAGTTATAAATATTTCAGAATACATTATAACATAGTGTACCTCAATCTCATCGTTGGTTGCAATTGACGTAACATATCCATCAAATTTGTTTTTGGTATCATATATGTCCTGATCATAGAAACCAGTCTTTCCCAAAGCAACCTGCTCCTTCTCAGATGCTGTATTCAGGCGCTCCTTCTTCTTCGACTGTATCTCTCTTATCTGCGCTTCGATGTCTGCAATACAAATTAATACAAAGACATTATATTAAGTTATAATAAATAAAAATATTACAGACTCAACTAATGTTAAATATTACGAGTTTAATGCAATATAAGACGGTACAAAGTAATGCAAAGGGAAATAAAGCGACATTGTAAAAGATGACTGTGCCATGACTTGTCATGGCTTGTTTGACTGGTCATTCAATAATTTAAACGATTAAGGGGATGCTGGATACTGACATTATAGATTTTCATAATGAACAAGAAATCATCGAATTGGCTTTACGGATTAAAAAGTCTTTTATAGGTATAAAATACATATGAAAACAAATCCTGCTCTGCACAATTAAAGTCCGAAAAAGGCGTAAAATTACAGAATTATATTAATTACCTTAAGAATGCAAAAATTAGGTTAGGAATAGGTAATTAATATAATTCTGTAATTTTACGTCTTTTTCGGTCTTTAATTGTGCAGAGCAGGATTTGTTTTCGTACATACTTTATACCTGTAAAAGAATTTTTTAATTCCAATTCGATGATTTCTTGTTCATTACGAAATGACTGTAATGTCGGTATCCAGTATCTCCTTAACGCTTTATATCTCTAAAACGTTCGACGTTCTAAGTCGGAAGGGCGAGGAATGCTCCAAATATCGCGCAATCAGTTCGCTTAATAGAGTTACTGTTTACGGTTCTCATTAGGCCGAACAAGGCGAGCGTCTACTACGTTCCGACAGACTCCCGTTTTCGGCTAATATTCAGGTTCCTTTCAGATTCAGGTAAATAAATTGGTTCCCAGCTCCTAGAGAGTACGGAGCTGATACCATTAACGTAGATTGATTAATAGATGAAACAAAATTTGTATGTGAGAGAAAACAAAGATTATTATGTGAAACAATAGCTTAAAGTTGCATCAGCAACCCTCAAAAAATTCTTTTTTGAGACGAAACATGTCTGAATACGTTCGCTACTAGTTCGCAACTTGTCGAGACTTCGCCATTTCTGGAATTCTCGGTTAATATTCATTCTGCAGTTTTAAGTTACGTGATTGGACGTGATTAACATGAGTTGGAAAGTCTTAAGTAAAAAGGAGTACCTTTATGCGTCCTCGGGATCGAGTCCATTGTGATGCAGAAGCTCGCAGAAACGACGGACACGACGAAAACGCACCTGGACACGCCGAATTCAGCAATACGTCCAATGGATTGACAAGATGGGTGACGCATCGGAGCAGCCAACGCGCAAGTGCTGCGCTCTGCCGGCAGCTGACTCAACTTTCAGGAGTTGTGTATTAGTTTGCAATCGCGCGGCAAAATTACAAATTTCCGGCCGTCATACTTGTCAAACGTAATTTTTATACTTAATAGATTTTTAAATATTTTTATTTTTCTGTCAAGGGTTCAATGCTTGCAATTTTATTTATAGATTCATAGATTCTGAAGGTTTCATCTACTTTTCTTATCTTTCCTAGCGTAGATATTATAATTTATTATTTACATTAGCTAACATAACAATATAATATACCTACACTAATAACATATATTACTTAATGAATAATTAATAACACAAAATATTTACAATATATAATTACATATATAATTTACAATACATAATACAATATTTACAATATGTAACTTAAAGGACAATTAATGTTGTTTAATATATATAATAAATTCACTTTATTTGACAGACGAGAAAATATCCAGAGTTATTATTATTCGTCAGTTTTTATCATTCATTAATCATAATTTTATATTGCTAAAAGCAACTTTGTTATACAAATATCAGAGGATTGAGTCTCAATCCTCAGGGAGTCGATTATGTATCTTTTTAAAGAATGAAAATGTGAAAAGTGAGCAGATTTACAAGGAGATATTTGTAATTTCATTGGTCAATCCCCTAGCAAATTTACTAGATGTTGACCAATGAAATTACAAATATCCTAGTGAATCTGCTCACTTTTCACATTTTCACTTTTTTAAAAGATAGGGTGAGATTTCATACATCCGACATCGACATTGCGTGCATCCAGGAGCACAGCCGCTCACTGAGCGCTCAGTGAGCTCTCGCATCTTATTGGCATATTCCTTTAGATCTAAAAATGTACACCAATCAGACGCAAGAGCTCACTGAGCGGCTGTGCTCCTGGATGCACCCATTGTC
>VBVQ01003582.1:0-18107 GCA_011636635.1 Tetramorium simillimum
ACTTCGTACTTTTGAATTATTAAAAAAAATGTCAAAGAAATGGCGTTTAAATTTAAAGCATCGACGTTTAGCAGTTAGGGAGTATGGAACTGTACCTGTCGCGCCGTACCTGAGCAGAGCACCGCGTGTTTTGTTAAATTGACACTTCAAGACGAGGAGTGGGAAGCAGTAAGCGTTGATTTTCGGAAATCGGCCGAAAAGGGCAAATCATGGCCAGCACTGCCTTAGAATTCAAATTATTCTAATAAAGATATAAATGAAGGAAGGCATGATAGTTTTGATCTATCAGATGAAGATTTTAATGAAAGTAACACAGATCCAAATTCAAGAAACTTCAATGAAAATAATTTTAATTTTAATGAAATAAAGGAGTTATGAAAATGGATAATATTATATAGAATACCTCATACCTTTTACTGTTAAAGAACTGAATTCAGATGTTATATAGTTTTTCTGTATAGTAATTGTAAGAAAAACGTCACATCTTGATTAGAATCTTAAAGTTTTGCTATTCAGTTACTAGACAAAAGCCAATGTAACTGTCCAATAACCAATCGATATCTGCACTAAATTTCTATCAATTTAGGAATGTATGCAGAAAAATTTTAGCATTATTTTAATTTAAAAATGTAATATATAACATATTGTGTAATAAGTCTAAATCTAACTTTTAAGATCATTAATTCTAAATTTAATTATTGTAACATATAGCAATCTTTAAAAAATTGATGTCTAATAAAATAAATTCTTATATAATTGTATAATTAGAGCGAATCATCTTACAATTAGCACAATTATTACTGAATACATTTTAAAAATTAATTTTGTAATTATTGTAAAAATCGTTACAGCGTAAAATTGTATAATTATTATTCAAGTAATAGTAAGAAAATTTTTTATTTTTTATTTTTTAAGTAACTTTGCTCCATAATTTTCTCAATATTTATAAATTATAATTATAAAATTCTTTTTCAGCAAAAGATATGCGTTTTACAAAATCACCTTATGATAATTATTGCGAAATGCTGTGAATGAAAAGAAGCAATAATTGTGGATTTATTACAAAAGTTTCTTATCTGCGTAATGAAACAGTAAAAGTTATTTCCTTCAAAAAATAATAAAAAGATTAAATATTTCAATAGTAGTGACATCACAAATTAAATACCTACAGAACAGAGCCTGCTGCATTTCTCCTGCCAGTCTACCGTCAAATTGTGTCGCGCAGGTCCTGCCGCCAATCTGACGTCAGGTCCTGTCAGCATGATTTCTACTGTCAGTTTGTTGACACGATGTCAACAGGTTCTGTCAGATTTCTGGCAGCAGGTTTCTAGTTTATCAGATATTACAGAGTCTGTTTGAAATCTGTTGCTTTTCTGGCATTCAAATTCTGGCAGCAGTATGCGCATAATCTGTCATTTTAGGTTTGGCTGTCAGAGACACTTCTTTTTTCTCTACTTAACGTTTTAATTAAATAGATTTACAAAATTGCAGTTCTATTTGCTATTTGCAGTACTATTTTAAATTCTTGAATTCAATTTTATAACTCCAGTATATGATTTCAATAAAATATATTTATTGATGTAATAAGAAATAATGTATTTTATTTGCTGAATTTAAACATTTTGAATAAGAGTTTTATATTTGTTTTTGAGTAGTATAGTATTGTTTTTATAGTATGTTTTGATGTTATTGATAGTATTTTAATTTTTAGTAAATTCATCAATTTAGCAAGATGAGAGAAATTTTTAATATAGATGTTAATACAATTCGTGCAGTAATTTTTTTTATAATTTTCGTATCATTTATGTAACTATGTAAATAATTATAATATGTTAAACAATTATTTCGATTTCTTATTATTTAATAATTGAGAAATATCTGGAAAAGAATCGAAATGTCATAGACGATAAAATGCTTTGGATTATAAAATCTTAAATAAAAAAAAAAATAAAAACAAAAATTAAATCACAAAATTTTCATAATTTCAGTATAATAATCAACTTTCGTAAATTTATAAGATTTTTTTCATAAGATTTAGTTTATCAAGAAACATAATAACATCTCTCGCCAAATATGTTTTCCAAAGGAAAAATTCTTTTAAGGCTTACATGGAATAGGCGGAAGTGGGCATGAAAGAGCCATTTCAATTTTTTTTTAAGTTTACGAATAGATCTCGTTGATATTTTATTGTATATGTAGCAGTAATAGATAGCTATCACCCACAAACATTTGACAGTCGGCTACAAATATGTTTCATTATTATATCGAGCCGAAGATTTTGACAATGAAAAGTAAATATTTGCGTTTTATTTTGATTTTTTAAATAATTTTTCTTTATCAAACTAATGTTAAAAAGTTGTTACTTTTTGTTATGATATTCTGTATGTATTATGTTTTCGAATGATGTAAATATTTTTTTCTCAATCTTTGTTTTTTGTAATGTATTTTGAGGTTGTTTTTAATCCATTCTTTAAATAGGCTCTTTCATGCCCAACTTCCCCTACATTTTTTTCATGAGTGAGACGTTAAGCGAGACGCTATATCGTATCACTTACAGGAAGAAGGGCGTTTCTCAAGAAAGAAATCAACGTTTTTTTTTTAAATAAATCGATACTATCAAAAAATGTATTGTAAATTAAAGAGGAATATTTTGATTTGTACAATTATAATTATATAACAATGATGGATATAAATGTACTTGATGCATAGATATAAATGTATATATGCATTTTTTTTGCACGATTTTTTGCACGTCATTCAGATACATCGTCGTCGTCGTCGTTATCATTGTCTTCTTCTTTGCAAAATATTTGTAGTCCATTTCCTTTATTTGCCAATAAATGGCGAATGTAAGTGAGAAACAGCCGTATAGGCGGGAAAAATTACTGACGATGAGTTCAAGATTTTCAAATTCTCGATTTCCGAATATTATCAAATTTGTAAACAAGGGTGTATGATTCGGATTTTGGTGTAGGTCCGAATTCGATTTGTAAGCCCTATGTGGTCTATAAAGGGGTGAGAAAGGATGAAAACAATTTTTCGTGAAAAGAAGAAGAGTGATCGGCGGTGATTGGTATTTGAAGACGGGTTATTAGTCCTCGCGGAGATGGTTCCATAAGAGTTGATACTAATCCCCACCCTCATACCAGGAGACCCCTTCCCTCTCTGGCATACCACCTAAACGGTGAAAAAACAATTAGACATCAACACCACAGGAAACACTCTAATTCTGGTTAAACAGGCATTGAATCTATTATACGAGGAAGAACAAGAAGACAAAAATAATAAATGGGCAAAATCTCCAGCAGCACTACTCCAGGGCTACTTGTCGCGCCTGTTTTTTTATATATAATTCTATATATACAAGAAATTAATTATTAATTAATTAATTATTTATTATTAATTTATTTATTTATTAAACTGCTTTACATAGATAAATGTTGGATGGAGCGCTTCGAACTTTTTTTTAGATGGCGTTATTGTTTCTTTGTACTACGACCCGAGACCGACCGTGGTGTTACCGATGCTTCGCCCAACCGTCGTCAGATCGTCGTGGCTCGTAATCCCGCGCGCACTCAACGTTTCTTTATACGAGATTATATTTCACAAGCTACTTTTGTATAGAGCAATTTTCATACGCAAATAAACTTTTGTAATATTCACTCAAAAGTTCATGAGTAATCTATACCTGCGCTTCAATAAAATAAGATTTTAAAAACAATGTTTCTATAAAATTTTCATACAACTATAAGCGACGAAAAAATTAATATTATTAATTATTACTATATATATAGTCGACAGAGCGTATGTATATAGAGCGTGGAGCAACACACGTCAAAGCGCCCATACCTTTATAGCTAATATCGCTCCTGTGCTTGAGCGACTTTCGTCTCCGCGAGCAGCCTACAAGCTACGAAATGAGAGAAGAGAGGAGTGGGGATGGCAGTCTGAAAAATCAGCCGAAAAGTACAAACCGGCTGCAGGCCTGATTTATATTATAAAGTATACAAAGTTCAATTATAAATTAAATGTTCATTTATAAATTGAAGATAAAAAATATTTTTTATCTATGTAAAGCAGTTTAATAACTAAATTAATTAATAATAATTATTGAATTAATAATTAATAATAAATAATTAATAATAAATTAATAAATAATAATTTTCTTGTGTATGTACAGGGTGTCCCATTGAAAGTGGCCACCTCCTTTTATCTTTTAAACTAAAAAAGAAAAACCATAACAAACATATATCAAATTAAATGGCTCAAACTGAACTCTATTGTGAGCATAGTGATTACTTACAAAAGCTATCTGTGTTAACGAACGGAAAAGTATGTGTAATTTTTTTATAATAATGTAGATATTTTGATATAATAAAAATTATAGCTCTGTTTGAAATGAATACAACGATGTATGATTTAATATGAATATTTTACATGCTGTAAAAGGTTTACCGACTTGAAATACCGCGGGCGACGTCTACTTTTTCATTTTCGGCCCTGTAATATAACTAACTTCTGACTCTTGCATTAGAAAGTATTATGATCAATTGACAACAAGACACATGTCAATCTCTAATTTTTTAGCGAGTAAAGCAAAATAAATAAGGAAATTTTGTTTTTTAACAAAATGTTTACCTAAAAAAGATTTATCAATTTTCTTTATCGATTACCGAATTGAGATCTACATTGAAATTTACTAAAAATAAAACTATGTCTTTTGAAATAATTTCCATTTTAGACTAATATATTATTTAGTATATTATACTATAGTATATTAGACATAGTTATATTTAATATATTAACCCTTTGAGCAATGGCAAAGATTTTTAAAGATCTTTGTCATTTGGACTCAAAGGGTTAATATATTATTTTATAATATATTGCTGAATTAGAATAATTTAATAATTTAAGAGATTTCAGAACTTGACCGTTTGACAAGTTTAGAATTTAGACAATTCCGTTTGTATGTATGTGAAATTAACTGCTTTGAGTAAATCACCAATGTCTTAGGATGTGCTGTTTGCGGAGATAAAATCGTCTTTCTGTCTCAATATACTTCAAAACATCGATAAAATCACGAGGACCAACGCGAACGGAACTGAATACACGTTTGGATTTCCGATAGCGGACACGATACACAGCACGCTTCTACTACTCTTCCAAGCCGTGTATTTGCCAGAAAAGGTTTCTCGAGTTTATTCAACGGGATGACCCGTAAATCCTCTTACTGAACGTACCGTACATCCGGTTCAATCATTTTAATCTCGTAACTGTATACCTGGGACGAAACCTTAAGCGTTTGAAAATTTGTGTGTGTGTGTCTATGTGTGTGCGCGCGCGCGCGTGTGCACGTGCGTATTCCTCGCACGTGTTACAACAGCAAGTATCACTTGCTGAGCTATTAAACTCTTGCTCTTGCTTTTCATCCCAACGCGAAACCTTTCTTGCTGTTGAAGATTCTTTGTAATAGGAGAAGCTTGAGTTTCATTCAGTGTCTTGATATACGCGTCGTAACACTATTAAAACCGCATTAAAACAAAAAACCTATAACAGTAAAAATAATCTTTATTAGTTGCTTCACTCCTGATAATTAGGTTTTTATTCAATTACAAAAGCTATTTTCATGCATGCCAGATCTTGGTAATTTAATAATATTTTTGTGTAAATTTTTAATTCATGCATTTATTTCGAAGTCAGTAAACTTCGCCAAATATTTTTCAGTCTCCTAAAACAACTCCTAATAAGAATAGTAAATATACGTAATTAATCAAATCGATAATTCTTAAAACTTTTCCGTTTGTTTTGAATTTCAATACTAGTAAGCATTGTATTAAGATCACTATAAAAGATTTATTGCGATAAATATCATCTTAATTGGTTCAAATTTGAAGCTCAATAGAATCCGACGGATTCGACAACTGAGATATATGATGATATTCATCGTAATAACTGATAATAAAGAAAAAGTTTTAAATAAAGAAATAATTTAATTATGTGATTTTTAATTAAGCTGTATTTTAAGCTGAACAAATATCTGATGCGCAATTTACTGATTTGATAATAAGTGTACAAAAATTTATAAAGAAATATTATTATTAAGCTATCAAGATTCAGCTTGGACCGAAAATGGCTTTTCTTTCTATTTAATTGTATATGAAGCGACGTAATAACTTCGCGACACCAAGTACATAATCAGATGCTGGTTATATAATTATGATACATCATCGAGACGTTACCACATAGCTTTATCTAGAGTTTTCGCTTTGACAAATTTTAAAATATCTCAGAAATGAAAACTATAAATAAAAATATATTAACACTTTTATTACATAATGTTAATACAAACTTTCAGTCCCAATAAAATTGGTACAGTCAATCTTGAGATCTTGAAATTGAGTATGTGAAAAATCTCATTTTAACATTTTAGATTTCAGTCACATACGCACGCATACAAAATAATTTGTCCATCAAGGTGTCTCCGCAATATAACATTATATTATTATTTCAGATTCTTCAATCACACGCATACATATGAAAAATTTGACATTTCAGATTTTTCACATATATAGGTATTTCACATATAATTTCAGCAGGAAGATACGAAGAAATGCTAAGAAATGAGATAGTTCCGGCAATTCAGCAGATTGAAATTAATAATTTTGCGCAAATATAATTTCAGCAGGATGGCGCAACACCTCATTTTGGCAGAGATGTTCGTAACTATTTAATCACAGAATTTCCTAATCGATGGATAGGCCAAAAAGGAGAGATCGAACGGCTACCACGGCTATCACCCCCGATTTATCACCACTAGATTTCATCCTGTGAGGTTATTTAAAAAACAACGTTAAAATAAAATAAAATAAACCTAGAACATATGTACATCGTTCCTATTATTATTTAAATAATAACCGACCGACCGACCGCTCTCGGAAACCGCCGTACACCGCCGAACGATTTTGCGACAATCGGACTCCGTGATTCCACGCCGTTCCGCACCGTTACCGAGCGCTCGTGATCGTCGCGTCGGCGGAAATTTTTCCACCGTACGCGTAATTCTAAAATAGCCCCGTAGAAAGTATGAAACGACCTGATTTTGCGACGGACTAGCTCGTCAGGAAGCAGGGTCCACAAATCAAAATCCGGGACATCGGAAACGCCAGAAATTAATTGCAACATTAATTTATTATAAAAAAAATTATAAAATAATCATAACAAAACAAAATATAATATAATTACGTGATGTTAGACGTATGCGAAAGAATAGCTTTTACATACAAAAAGTATATGCTTCGCGGTACGCGTCTTATTGTTAAATTTGGCAAATCCAGATCGGTACGATTCGGCGTTATAGGCGAAGCGGTGTACAATATTATGGTACGCGGTCGTGAAGGCGGTGTTTACGCGTCACGCAGATACGGCATGATCTCGAGTATCGGTAGTAGTGGCACGCATCGTGTGTTAAATTCGGCGGCGGGCGGTAGTTAGCCCTGATTTCCTGACCGTGGATCGTACTGGCACGAAGGCGCGTTTATGAACAATTTGCGAGGTGCTGCGTTCTAATGTCGTGTGGCGCGATTACAGGCTTGCGTTAATGCGATTCGAATTCTAGTACGCGGGATGCGAAACAGTATTATCTGGAGACTCGCTTGAGACTGGAAACGCCTGGTGGAGGCAGAGAACATCCTACCCTGTTTCAATTCAAGTGGGTTTATTCGGAACTGGTACCGAGAGTACTGCTACCGAGAGCGCTCGGCGGAGGTAGAGAACGCCCTACTCCGGTTGTTGACGGTGGCAAGAAAACGGACAGGATGAGTCGTTGCCGCAAACGCCATGAAGTAAAATAAGGAGATATAACTCCGTAGATTAAAAGTGGTCACAAAAAATGTTCCGCGTAGGAATAGGTCCGCAGAATGGAATAGCTTGCAATATTTTGTCGCCATCTTGCCAGCAATAAGTTAGAACGAGAGAAAGAGTATATTTGTTTCATTCTAACTTATTACACTTGCACTGTGCATTCACATAATTTTTGTAAACTAAAATCTTTTTAATTATGTGTCGAAATGAAATTCACAGAATTCTATGTTGTTTTTTGTAACCCTTAAAGCGCACATGGAGTATGACATACCCCACTCCGAACTTTGTGCTCTAATAAGTCCTATTAAAATGTAGAAAATTGAACTTGCAGCGACATTTGGTAGTAGTTTGGAGTATTAACTTTATGTTCGAGCAGCAGAACCGTTCGTCTAATCATCAATGTTCTTGTGGTAGCCATTCGACTAAGACGTGTCGAAAAAATCATTACTTTCAATTCTCCAAATAAGTACCTTTTTTGAAATGTGCATTATTGTAATAAATTTTTCTCACAAGTACCATGTCTCAAGAGAATCCAGCTAAATTTTTACTTTAATATTGAAAATTGCCAATTATTCAATTTTAAGTGAAAAGTGACATTTTTTCCGTCCTTCTTTTCAATAATTTTTTAAACAATGTTAATTTTAAGAAATCGCTATAACTTTTGTTTATCCTTAAAATACATGACTTTAACTTCAATCAGAAATTTTTGAGCAATAAAATAGTCAATAGCGTCGTTACAGCACAGACTTAAAGACACTGGGGTACCTCATACCCCCAGTGCGCTTTACGTAATTTCTCGGAGGTATGCGCTTTAAGGATTAATGTAATCTATGTGTTTATTCGATGGAATTTTGCAAATACGGATTGCAGACATCTTATGTCAAGCACATATTGTCATGATTTGAGGTTAGAAAAATAGCATAGTTAAAAATTTTTTTGGTTTTCAGCATAAATACTACGGAGCAGACACATATTAATGCCTATACTTTCATTCTGTAAAAGGATTTTCCAATCTATGAAAGCATTACGAAGATATGGGTTTATAAAAATTGTTGGTACCGCGGATGGCTACAGGATCCCCTTAAGACAATTCAGATTCCATAGGATGTATTTTCAACCTTTGCGTATTCCAAATGACTGTCAGCGATTCGTTGTACAAATAATGCTTTACACTTACAATCGCTTTTCCTTAGTAACCTTAGTTGTTCTTTCTTTTGTACTCGTTATTTCACAGTATCCATGCTACTTATCTCGATCATCTGAGTAATTAACGTTCTAATGAATTCTGTTAACTCATGTTCCTCGAGTAGTATTTCCATGCAGAACTTCCAATTGCTGTAGTTCGTTCCAGAACTTTATATCTGTCGTCCGCTTATACCACACGTTGTCTTTGATACTACTTTAAGAAAAGTTGCGTATGAAAATATTAAGTACTTAATTTTCAACTATGTTTACACTCTACACTCTAAACCTATAAGCTGATGAAATAAATATGCAGGTGAGATTTCACTTTTACAAATGAGTATGAAAGTATTTTATTGCACACTCAGGATACAATGCTTCTTAATCAGAGAGAAGAAGAAAACAGAAGACAGAATAGGCGAACTCGTGGAATATCTAGAAAAATGAAAGTAACTAGAATATATAAAATTACAAATAAATGAAAGAAGGCTTGTTATCCTTTATAGTATAGCATGTTGTGTTCAATTTGGATGTAACGTATAAAATAAGCATGAAATAACCACTTCAATTGGGCTTATTAACGGTGGTAGAACGGAATGAATCGATGGCCATTCCTATAAGGTTTACGCAGAAAAATTTTGGTCGCAAATTAACGAATCTTAAGGTAGGGCGAGATATTCATAACTCAAGGCGTCTGAACTAGGCATCTTAAACGTATTTCTACTCAAAGATCAGATTATACCAGTAGGAAATAGATTAAACCATTCGAATCTATCATTTTCGCATAAATATCCTGTTGTTTTATTTACCAAGCATAAATTAACTGAATCGATTGTTCACCATAAATATTATCGACTGTCATACACGGATTCTCAGAAGTCATTAGCGTTTATATGAAATATTTACTGGCCTATCGTAGACAAAACAGCAATTAATATTGAGAAAATGCATTGTTTATTTCAGTAGTAAGTCTAGATCGGTTGATCAATTAACGGACAATCTATCGAAAGACGGTATAATCTGATCTTTGACCAGAAATACGTTTATAGCGGTCAGTTCAGGCGCCTTGATTTATGAATAGATCTGCTAGATTCGCGACCAAAATTTTTCTGCATAAACCTTATAGAAATGACCAACGGGCGACCATTTCTGGAAAAAGGTATAGACTATGCTGAGCCCTTTAGTGTGAAAGTGCAGTGGAATAATTTGCAAAGATCTCTTTTTGCTTGTCTGTATGTTTCATTACAAAGGCCATGCACTTAGAAAAATTCTGATCTCTTAGTGACAGTATTCATGAACATCTTCCATTAATTTATTGCTCGTAGAGGCATACCATCAGATTTGTATTTATTAATTTTCAAGGAATTCATAATAAAATAATGGAGCTCAATAAGTTAAATAGTAGTATAAATTATCAGAGAAAGAGTGGTCCATTTCTAATAAATTAATCAATTCGTTGGCAATTTTCCTCTGCTTTACGCTCTATACTTTAGAAGTTTATGCGAAACAGAAATTAGGTTTGTCAGAATTTCCATTTGCGTAGAATAATAAGTGAAAGATTGCTTATCCCTTCGAAGGACTATATACAAGTTTTGTATTGATTGAACCATGCTTAAATTCAAAGTCTCCGTGCCTATTGTCTGAGAATTCCTCAGATATTTTGATATTAATATCAAGACATTTTTTTATTGGAAAACCAATGACCGCGTTCCGGAGTAAAATTATCCCAGTATCTCCAGTATCAAGTAACCAGTTAACAAGCTATCAGTTATTAAAACAAATAAAACAACATTTTTGGACTCGCTGGAGCTAGGAATATTTGTTTCAACTTTAGCAGCGTGGTCGATGACATCAAGCAAAACGCGAATTAGCAGTGGGTAATATGATGATACTGAAGAAAGCCGGAATGCAGTGGCATTTGGAAAGAATTGTCGAGTGGACGGATTGGTCCGAGCGGTTAGCGTTAAAACAAGTAAAAGAATTAAATTTAAACGCGCAAAGTTAAACGCGCAATATCGAAAATATGTATCTTACTATTGGATGTACAGTTGTAATTAATTATTAAAAGTGTGAGCTTTCAAGACGCGTGGCATTGGAGTATTGATCAACTGTTTATCGAGAGATTTGTGCGACTGAAGTGTTACCATAGATGAACAGGACAGGCTGCGAGGGCATGTAACAAGTTAATTCAGAGCTTGAGCTCTAGATGAGGCAACACGTTGTCAAACAAATTTTATACGAAAATATTGCATAAACCAAGCAATTTCAAGCCGAATCAAGGCAAATAGTTTGTTCCCTCGTTCATCAAACCAAAATAAATACAGATAACTACGAATATAATCAACACACATTAAATTAAATAAATGCAATTATATCATATTTATAGGATGTTTTTTGAATGAATTGATGTGCTATCTGGGTAGACACATAATACACATAATTAAATAAACACAATTATATTTTCAATATATTAGTATTTTATATATGTAGTGGAAAACTAGTAGGATGTGATAAGAAAAAATAACTCGCGTGATATACAGACGGACACGTTTTTATTTTGCTTCGAAAGAATTGACGTAGATGCTGCTATACTACTTAAAACAAAAGAAGAGCGCTTATACCCATAGAAAGGGAACAGTAGAGAAAGGTGCTAATAATTCTCGAAACAAATATCACCATTTAGTCGAATTGACTCATTAACATTATAAATATATGCTAAAACTTATTGTTAGACACAACCTAAGAAAATTTAATATTCATCTTATACGATGAATATAGAATATTCATCTTATACGATGTCCTTGGAATATACTAAGGATTTCCCAAAGATTTGTCTGTGTGTTATTTGTCTACCTAGATAGCACATGGATATTCAAAAAACATCCTATAAATATCCTTTATGATATCCTTTATAAAGATATTGAAAATATCCATAAAATATATGTTTCATATCCTTCAAATATTTAATGGATATGTTTGACACCGATCCATTTATGAAATTAGTAGATATTTCTTTGGTGGTTTAATTTTTGATATTCGATAGATGTTGATTGGACATAAATATATATATAAATAATAGATATATATGTATATTTGGACTTTATATGGACGTATTTGGATCGTATGGGCTTCATATAGACGTAAAATAAATGTGATAAAAGAATTTGTAATTTACATCCAAGATTTTAATTTATATTTAAACAATAGAAATGAAATAAAATATATAATATTTTGAAACAATAAATTTATTAGAAAAAATTTGTACCATATACATTTTATATTACTTTCAAATAACACTTTCAAACAATCTTATATTACTTTGAATTATCAATTGATTCAAAATTAATAGTTATAGTTATAATTTGATGTTTGAATTAATTAAAATACAATATAAATATGTCTTTTAAAGAGAATTTTGTTTAATTTAAAAAAGGCACAATATTAATTGAAACAACATTACAAAAACAATTTTCGTCAATTTGCTATTAATATATAGGGTGTCTCAGAACAACCTTTCGTATAGAGGTAAAACGATTGAGATAAACAAAAAGGTCGCATACTGTTTTGCGAAATTCGCAGTAATAATCGAGATACGTTAAATTCAAATGAATGATAGCGTACGGATATAGTATGACAGAAGCGATGGAGCCGCTCGAGCTATAGTAGTATAAACCAGTGTATTAATTATTGACTACCAGCGTGCAGTGAGGAAAAAGTCAATGTGCCATTGCTCGTGGTTACATGGCTGCTCCTTCTTCTGGCTCGAATACCGTCCAAGGTGAGATAAATAAGAAAAACCAATCAGCGGAAAATTGGCAATAAATTTGATTCTATTTAATACTTTCTCTTTAAAATAAATATTATATATTAAAATAATAAATAGCGCGCGCTAAGCGCGCGTAATGTTTTTTGTTCTAGTAAAATAAAATTTCAATTAAATAACGTTAAATCAACAAAATTATTTTGTATTAAATAAGAAATACATTTCAATACAACTAACACAATGGTGTTTATTTGGTATGAGTTTTAGGTAACAGTGGATTATCAATAAAAATGAGGTTTTCCTGAATTATTGTTAAATCACCATATCACACTATACTGTCAATTTAGCTTACTTGGAAAATTGCGAGAATATTCATTAATATACAAATGAAACGAAACATGAATATATAAAAAAAGTGTAAATAAAACAAAAATTATATTTATATAGAATGCAGAACGGAATTTAAAAAAATACTTACAAAAAACCTGGTATAAAAGAATTTTATATTGTTGTATACTTTTAATTTTCTCGACAAAAGTCAACATAAATTCCAATAAAAGCACCTTAATAATTTTGATAAAAAAGAAATCTGTCATTTTTACGGAGTTAATTGTTCAAAAATTTACAGGATGTTCCATTGAAGTGGTCACTCTCTTTTATTTTTTGAACTTGAAAAGAGATAGACTCTGATAGACCATAACAAACATATATCAAATTAAATGGCTCAAACTGAACTTTATTGTGAGCATAGTGCTTACTTATAAAAGTTCTCTGTGTTAACGAACGGAAAGGTATGCGTAATTTTTTTATAATAATGTGGATATTTTGACATAATAAAAGTTCTAGCTCTGTTTAAAACGAATGCATTTTTAACATCAGATTCGTAATCAGCATCTCCAAAAACTCTTAGAAAAATTTTTACATTTTGTGACTCTACATTTATATGGATACTTTGGGTCCGCCATTTTGAATTTTGCATTTTCGACAGCAGATTCGTAATCAGCGACCCCAAAAACGCTTAGAAAAATTTTTACATTTTGTGATTCTACATTTATTACTTTGCATTTATTACTTTATTACAAAATGATACGTCATGTTAAGCCCCCCTCCCACAAAAAAAATTAAATCCCTGCCCAGTGTAACAACTCAAAATTTTTTATTTGCGAAATATAAAAGTTCATAATTAGCTCATAATTTTAGGCTATTTGTTTTTTTATTTTTGAAAGGTGGAGTACTAGCTCGACATGGGTGTAAATTTCTTCTGCTTCTAATTTATATATATAATAATCGTCATATTGATGTCATATTAGCCAACGTTTGTTTAAGATATTTTATGAAATATATTAAAATCCAACTTCAAGAGAGAACAGTTACATGTTCAATATAAATTATAAAACGGCATATAAAATTATGTACTCCCTTAATTATATCGAATCATATATTTATTTTTATATTACTTTTGCAAAATGAGATATTTTTCAAATACTGTATGCTGACACATTTTCTCGGAAAATATGTTGAAATAAATCTGAACTTTTGCATTCAAAATCATTTGAAGATTCTATGATTTTAAATCATTATGTTGACATTTGTCATGATGTTGGTTCCAACTTTATTTATGTATATATAAATGTCTTGTAAAAGAACATTAATAATTTCGAAATTATGAAAAAAATATTTTGAGAAAAATATTTTACTAATCATAATGTTTTTTAATTTGAATAATTCCATTCTTGTATACCTTGTTTGATTTTTAAAAGTAATAAACATATTTTAGGCAATAGAAATAAAGAAATTATGTATACATTACGTACAAATGTTACATACGCGCGTATGTATGTAATTTATACGTATATAGATTCATATGTGAGATCATTTTGAAATAAAAGTTCTAACAAAATAACGAAATGTTGAAACTAAAATTTTTAAATAAGGATTGTTTGAAGTTGACTAAATAAATTGTCGTTTCAATATCCTTGACATTTCGACATTAAACTGTTCATCTCAAAATGAATCCAGTCTGTCAATAACTGTTGTCACGCAAGAGACACCCTGTACACATAGATATACACGAGTTTGCTACTTCCCACGGGTCTCCGTCCGTGGTCCTAGGTTTAGTTAAAAGAAGAGCAACGCATGTATGTATATTCTGTTTAATAGAGATTTTTTTTTAATTAATCTTCTTAAATAATAAGATATATATAAGTTATATATAATAAGTTATATATAAGTTAATAAATAAGTTTAGACTAAAAATATTTTAGTAATTTTTTACATTAAATTGAACGCTTTATACAATTTTGCAATAAAAAATACCTTCTTCCATTAAAAAAATACAGTTAATTTTTAAATGACAAAAAACATCTCTCAAGTGCAATTCAAGGTTACGGAAGTTATATATATATCCTCTCTCAAAATCTCAGAACATTTATATGAAATGAAATTTTTTTCTAAAATTCCGTGATTGTCAGATATTTTATTGTCAAAAATAAAACGAGACACCCTGTATGTATACATAGAACTTAAGTAACCTACGATGCTCATCAGTAATTCTTTAAGATCGGCATAACGACGAATCTAAATTCAGCGCACGACTTCAATCTTACGACTTCGTACTTCGCGCTTTGGATATCAAGTATCCGAATTGACAATTCTTAAACCGGGATTCCACAAAGTGGCGTATAAATATATGCATAGTGAGGCAATAACTCTATTTCAAATATTTATACCATCTAAAAAGATATGGAAAAGAATTCATGAAAGAAAAAAAGAGACAGAAAGCATGGAAAGAAAAAAAGAAGAAAAAGAAGAGAATGAGAATTGTTGTTTGATATTAAAAGAGACGATAAACTGTGTAGTAAAATTAAATCCTTTTCATGATAAAGATGTAAAACATAATTCACATCCCTCTTTAGTTACATAACTTCTCTCAATGATGGGCACATCGTAAAGAATATGTTCATTTTCTTTTCTTGTAATGTAATTATCGTGATATTGAACGTTGACATTTCTTTTTATTTTTATAAAAATAGTTCCAGAGAGAAACAAATCATAATTATAAAATAAATAATGATATTTTGTAAGAATAATAATATTAGATTTAAGGCCAATAGTTGTTAAATAAGATAAAAAATTCAAACTTTTGATGAGATAATGAGTCTGCCAAACAAATTTTTAATGCACTATTTGCTTCTTTTATTAAAAGAAGAATGTGCCAAAATAAGGATCGTTTAATTTAAAGATGACGAAATAAAAATGTATTTAGATATTCTGATTCTCCCCATTTATTTCAAATTCTTATAAAAATAATTTATCTGCGCTATATATGTTTGTATAATACTTAGGAAATTTGCGAATATCGACAGATTAAACAGATAAACAAATAGTGAAATAAAAAAAAACATTATTTATTATGTAGATATTTGTAAATATTTCTAATAAAAATTAAGCATTTGCACTTTCGCTTATACGAGGATAGAAAAGTTTTGAGACTCAACATGCCATTACTCGTTAAAACTATTCTAGTACTACAATTGTATGTACATGCCTAAAAAAAATAGCGTCTTCCATTGGAAAAAACTCGCTGGTACTTAGTGCCCCCTAGTTTTCGAGATTTGTGTCAAGATTACACCAAATGCCAGTTTTAGCTAGTTTTACATTCTTAATGAAATATGTTATTTGAATTCAGTTTTCAGAAAAGAGCGAGAAACAAGTAACAGTTGGACAAAAATAATTATAACCTGATCATCGGTCTTTAAGTGAATTGTACTCACACAATTCATAATTTTTGACTTTATATTTTGCATATTGTTTGGATTCAGGCATATATATTGCATATTGTTTGCAAGTAACAAAATTTCATCTTTATTTGATGAAGACGAAGATTCTAAAAATTCACTTGCCACAAATAAGTTCATATTCTCGTAAAATTATATATTATATTCATAACAGTAAATAGTTCATATTCATATTCATAATTAAACAGTTCAACTATTAATGTAACACTAAAGTGGCCCCGGAATCAAAACTCGGGGCCACTTTTATGCACTCACAAGTAATCCTATCTTTGTGTGACTCGCCGATTTTAATGAAACTCGATATATTTGTAGATTAGCCAAAAGTAAGAGACACATTTTTTTTTATATCGACAATGGTGCAACTTTAAGGGTAAAAACTACTCCTTATATGAATATGTAAGGAGCATATATTCAACCCCTTATAAGCAAAGAAATAAAAAAACCAATAAAAAATATAAATATAAATAAAAAAGTTAAAAAAAATAGAACCAAATATGAAATGAGAATAGACTCTCGCCATCTCCTCGTCGGTTATTCCTGGGTTCGGTAAACAGCGAGATAAGACTGTTATAATTTATACACACAATTTATACAATATAGTAGCGCCATATTGGAACCTCCATTTAGAATTCTATAATTTTTACATTGAATTTTCTTCCAGCGGCGAAAACTCGATTATTATTTTCAAAATTCAGAAATAGTTTCAATACTGAGAGCTTGAATGCAATAAATCAATTAATCGTGCTTATGAATACAAGGGGTAGTTTTCATCGTTAAAATTGCATCATTGCCGATATAAAAAAATATGTGTCTATTATTTTTGGCTAATCTACAAATATACCGAGTTTCATTAAAATCGGCGAGTCACACAAAGGTAGGATTACTTGTCAGTGCGCACTGAGATCATTTTGCACTCCCAATAAAATGTGCAACACTCAGAACATGCTCATTAAAACTACCTATGAAATACGCCTCAAACACTCAGTACTGTCAGTGCAAGCGAGTTTTTACCAATGGAAGACGCTATAAAATTTTCAGCCAGGTTCGACGCTCCGTTGTTGTTTGACAATTGTTTGTGTCAGCCAATGTCAGTGTTTTTGCAAAAATGGAAAAACTCGAATATCGTGCCGCGATTAAATTTTTGGATTAAATTGATGGAGTTTCCGTAAACAGCGTTCAACTCGGCTTTAATTTGTTTTTAATCACGGCACGACATTTCATATTTAAAAAAAATTACCTTTTAGAACGTTAAAAATAAATAGGTAATTTAATCATCCAAAATATATAGTATTTATAAAATTGTAAAGTTAATTAGTAGCAAGTAAATTTTTTAAAAGTTGCTATATTTTTAAAAATAGTGTACCTTGTTAAATATTTAATTATCGACATTTCTTGAAAACCATGTTCGAAGCCTGACCTATTGAAAAAAATTTATAAAGGCAAAAGGTAAACATTTTCGATAATTATAATTATTTTTATATTGTAATACTTAGTCAATTCTATAA
>VBVQ01003583.1:0-18106 GCA_011636635.1 Tetramorium simillimum
TTGCATCCCCAGATAGGAACGCATGCAGAAAAATTTTAGCCTCATTTAAATTTTAAAATATAATGTATAATATATTGCGTAATAATTCTATATCTACATTTAAAAATCAATAATTCTAAATTTAATTATTGCAACATATGTATAGCAATCTTTAAAAAATTGATGCCTAAAATAAATTTCTATATAATTGTAACATTAGTAAGAATTATCTTAACACAATTATTACTGAATACATTTCAGAAATAATTTTATAATTATTGTAAAAACCGTTACAGCATAAAATTGTACAATTATTATTTAAGTAATAGTAAAAAATTCTTTTTACTTTTTATTTTTTAAATAACTTTGCTTCATAAATTTCTCAAAAGATATGCGTTTTGCAGAATCATTTTATGACACGCATTGCGAAATACTGTAAATGGAAAGAAGTAATAATTGTGCATTTATTACAAAAGTTTCCTATCTGGGATCGTTAGCGATCTTGAGATTCTATTCAATTAATAAAATGATCGTACACCGTCTCGCGATCATGCTTAAGACAATCTTGAACTATAAAATTGGACTACGAATAGGCCTAACTAGAATAGAACGCGTTTAAGCTGAAAAATTAGCTTCAGATGTCGAGGGCACACACAACACCATCGCGCCTGAAAAAGCCAAGAAGAAATAGTCGCGAGAAAGGCGATTTCCTTCCCTAAAGCTTCTCTGTACCGGTAATCCCACGAGCTCCGGTCTCCCCTGGGCGAGCACCCGTCGCCGTCTCGTTCTTCTCCGTCTGTAATTGCCGTGCTCGAACATCTCGCTGGCGGACGGGTCCAGGGTCCAGTAGCTGCCCTTCCCGGCCGTGTGGTCCTCGCCGTCGTCCGCGCACGTCCGGTCGCGCGGCACCTTCACAAAGCAGTCGTTCAGGCTGAGATTGTGCCGTATGCTGTTCTGCCAGCCCTGCCGGTTCTCCCTGTAGTAGGGGAACCCGTCCATGATGAACTTGTAGATGCCGGCGAGCGTCAGCCGTCGCTTCGGCGACGAGTTGATCGCCATCGCGATCAGGGCGATGTAGGAGTACGGCGGCTTCTCGTGATGCGGGGCGATTTTGTAGCCGATCGGCGGCCTCGCCAGGACCGGGCAGAACGACGACGCGTGGCAAAGGGCCGGCCACGCGGTCTGGGCGCACGCACGCTTCACGGGGCATATCTTGTCGATCGGGAGGATGTACCAGCTCTCCGGGCATCGAGCACGTGGGCCGCACGATCGATTCGCGAAGAGATTGTAAAACTGGGAACAACTGATCGGCTCCATCGGGAATCCCCGTCGAGCGTCCAGGACCGCAGGTTGCCAGAGTCTTCGGAAGGTGTCCAGTGTTTCGCGCTCGGGATTTCCCCGTTATCGCGGCCTCTTACTCCTCCGACGTGCGGTTGCTCCGCCGGGATGTTCCGTTCGCGACGCGCACCTAGGCAGCCGTGAAATTCAAGTTACATCACGCGCCTCTTCCTCTCTCGCGATGAAAACTAAGACCGCGTCGTCCAACTCCGCGCGTGTATTCCCGCGGGGAACGGACGCACTGGTGTAATCCCTCATCGAGGGATAGAACGAGGCGACGGGATAGGCAAACCCCTGTTGATCCAGGGCGCGGACTCCACCGGCATTCAGTTGCCCTAACGAAGGAGATTTGTTTAATTTGACACCGGGGGAATCTAGAGGTTGGCCCAACCCCGCCCCCATCGGTGGTTTTCCTGGGAACTCTCGTTTACGCACTCGTGGGGAGGAGAGATTACCTATCCGGGACCGCACTACGTGTTTTATTGCTGTTTACACATATGCTGTTTCAACACCCACGCCGGCAGTAACCGTGCCAATATATAAACAGTGTTGCGTTAATTATATCGAGGCCGAACGGCTTCTCGGAACGGTTTCTTCCTCCTAGCCAATCCTCCCTTCACGATCGATGCAAAGGCGCGCACGTTTACAGAGTGTTGGAGAGAAAAAAAAAAGAGAGCAGAAGTCACCGAAAGTCACTCCTAACTTTCTCACAAGACCGACTTTTCGATTCGCATTAGTTAAACATTAGTTACTTTCCATTTACACCGATACTCAGATAATTCTCATTTATGACGTCATGACTCAATTAAATGCATTTATTCAATATTCCTTTTTATTCTGATAAATGAGATTCAACTGAGTTTTAACTTATAATCTACCCAAGCTTGAGACTGTGTGCTTTAGTCTTGTTAACTCATTTTAAAAGAGAGGTTTTAAACCTGTATTGTTAATGATAGCTTTGTCACTTTGAATAAGTCATGATGTCACAAGCGAGAATTATCTGAGTTTTAGTGTTAATAGAAAGTAATTATTATTTTAGCAGCGATCATATATTCCTCTCTCGGTCTTAGATCCTGTTCAGGTAGCAAGCTGACGTTATTTATTGTCATTTTAACGTCAAAATGTCGTCAAAAAGGTCTTTTTGACGTCAAAATGACGATAAATAATGTCAAATTGCTATCTGAGTCTCCTCTTCTCTTGAGTCAATAAGTTATATAGATAAGGCGATAAATTAATATATATGTCAAGCAGGCACGAGTAACTATATTGACATATAAAACATAAATATGATGTAGGCTCTACGACTCTATTTTTAATTTAACATATGATGATAATGTGATTGGAATATTGGAATCATTTTTGAATGATTAAGTAAGTTTGAATGATTGAATAAGTACAGTGAACATTGATTTCTACTTTTTTTAAATTTTATAATGAAAATTGAGCAGAATCATATAAATTACATTTATTTAAGAATAAAATAAAAGTTCCGTATTTCAAATCTGTTCAATTGTTTGCGTTGCTCGTCAAATGTTGTAGTATTACTTCCTGGGCTACTGGATTGTCCCTTGGTACCTGCGCATATTTATTTATTTTTTAAATAGATACCATTAAGACATATTACATATTTATATAAAATATATATAACATATAAATATATAAATTTTACTAATTTATCAATTGCTAAGCATAATTTAAAATAATTTTGAATAAAATACGAAAAAAAATAATAGTAATAATTGTTAACAATATTCTGAACTGCAAATATTTCGGTTACAATATTGTAACTACAATATTCGCATTCGAGTAACGCTGAAGAGAGCTTCGCGAATTTCACGACAACTAATGACACTTAATTAGTCACGTACGTCGCTGGACAATCATGACGGATGTAACACCAAAAACACCTGCTACTGTGACGAAATCTTTGCATAAATTACGGGAGCGACCGAATCGGACAGCGTAACGAAACGGCGGATGTAAAATCGCCCGTTGTGCGTTGATTTAGGATTTTTCTGGTATTAAATTAATCTCGAGGTTTACCGCTCTCGCGGCTTACAATAAATACGAAAGCTATAGGGGAAGAGAGAAAGTGCCTCGTATGTGCGTACCATATGTCCGGCTCTGTTGACCCAATACATCCCGAAGTTGTCTTGTACCTTGAAATAGCCTTCGATGATCTTTTCAACGACGAGCGGATACCTAATGGCGTTTTTCCAGGTGTTGGCCTTTTTCCAATTTAGTTTTTCGACCCAGAGAAGGGTGCCTGAAATATGGATATGATAAATGATAAGCATCAGCAGAGAATAGTGTGAGAACAGCAGAAAAACGGTGTGTAATAGCTATTATAACATGTAATACAAATACGTAATATAAACTGGATAGTGATAATATAATTGGAAAGATAATAATTCTATGAAAAAGACATGAAAAAGATAAAAGCGGATGTAACATTTTTCAATACGCAGAGATTTGTTTTTGACAAAATAAAAATTAATGATAGCTCTTAAGTCAGTTTAAAGCATAGATAACTTTAAAACTGTTAAAATGTCATTGAAAAATGTAAATGAAAAAATTTAGCTTGTTTAAAAAATGTTTGAAGCTACCAAGTAATTTGATTTCTAAAATATTATTGTCAAAATGTTATGACATTTTCATATGAATAACAACAAATGTCAGAATAAATTTAATTAATAACCATAATAATTTACCCATTAAGATATTTATTAAATTTAAAAAATACGATAGTTTGATAATAATACATCTCTTTCTTGAAAAACAAAGTAATGACTTACCTGGTGTGTCGACAATTAAATCCAATTGTCCATTGTACACAAAACAATTCAAGTCGGTTTCATTAAGAATCTTTTCCACTACAAACAAGATTTGCACTTATTAGTGACTAGATTATATTATAAAATACAATTATTATGCAAATATTAATAATCTTTTGTATCATAAATAAATTTGATTTAAGAATAAAGCGAATGCATTTCGTCGCAGTTATATTCAGTTTATATATTTATGTAAAGTGCTTTTTGTTTCAAATGCTCATCGAAATTGATTTAACTTTTTTTAAGCCTGCAAATTGCCGAGATTTTACATTGCCAAACACTGTTTCAAAATAATGAAAACCATCTCTGTCCACAGCAATTTCATCCATCCACTTTCGCCGCAATGACATTCTTTCGATACACCTGGCTAATACCTATGTCAATGACGGGCTTCATAAAATCTTCTGTTAAGTACGCAAAAACATCGCCGGATTGGCTACCGTGAACGACTTTAACACCGAGTGCTTCTTTTACGGGGCCGTTCATCAATCTTTGGAGTGGTATACTGTCGGCTTGATTGAAATACGGATACGAGACTGCAATTATACAAAGAAAAGAAATGCACAGTAATAATTATGAAATTCCGATAATAGAAATCTTGTGACATCCTGAGTGTCCCCTCTGTTAAATATTTTTATATTAATATGAAAAAAAAAACAATTAAAATTTCCTTTCAATGTAATCTTATAAAACAATATGTAATAATATTATTCACTATTATACCTCTGGGCGTGGACATTACATTCTGCCCCGACGCAAGACTCGCACTCGACTTCGTAAGAATATTGTAAAAGTCAATATTGTAAGTCTGCTCGAAAACAACGCCTTGCGTGTGAGACCACGCTTCAGTCGCTACTGTCCACTCGCCCTCCTTGACAAAGTCGTTTGTTATTTGTGCTGCTTCATCAATTTTTTGGAAACCTTCCGTGTCAACCATACCCTATGAAGCACATGATAATTTCTGAAGGGTTTTATAAAAATGCTTTGTAAAATAGAATGGAAAATTTCGTGCAATATCAATAAAAGAAGAATGAAAGAGAAGGGAGGAATTTGACTCTATTAGATCTCGAGATCTGATTCTTTCTCGGTGATATCATTTATCGTAATTATTTTTTAAGATTTAATCTGCTGTATAGAGTAAATTTTTTTTCAATAAATATTGTGATTTCGTATAACTGGAATAGTGATGAATAATGGAATGTTTACCGTGGCGTGTAGAAATGGTGCCCACGTTAATACGGAGTCGATAGGAGAGATCCACGAGTCCCCGAGCGCGACTCCCTTTAAGTTACTCTCGATTTCACCAAGTTTCTGCGCCTACGGAACATTCATATATTTCTTAGACGTATAAATTTCAATTCACAAACTCTTACAAAAGACAATTTCTTTCATTGCATTCAATTAAATCGCCACGCTGTATTATCGCTATGATTTAAACATTATCTGTAATTTTCTGCATTATTTAATGATTATGTAAATATTATGGATTTATTGTACACGTATAGAATAGATGTTTTTCATCATCTTAAATTTCTTCTTTCTGTCATTTTTTACTTTAAAATGCATTGCAGAAAGAAACTGTTCGTTTTAACAAATCTTACAATTAATAAGAATTTCTTCTTGTCACATTTTGAGATTTCAATATCGTTGATTTAAATAAAACCAAATTTTTCTTTTTTATTTTATCTTTTAAATTGGCATGCTTGTATTTTCTTACTCGATACCAAAGTAACGCGAACTCCGCGCCCATTTTTCCACCATAGGATTCGGTCGTAATATACGTCGGGACATCTCTGAATTCCGGTAATGCCGTGTAGAAACCTTGCATGCATGATACAAGATCCTTCGCGATTTGCAGGTTTGTTTTCGTGTATGCCGACGCGGTCTCGACGTAACTGAAACCGGTACCGACAGGATTATCGATGAAAAGAACATTGTAGTCCTTGACCTATAAATAAATTACACGTTGACGATTATCCACTGATTTATAAATTTACAAGTTTAGTCATGAATGAATCTATGTACACATTTTTAAAAACATCTACATTTTATTCTATATTTACAGTATTCTTTGTATGTAAGATTGCTATCTCGCTCTTCGAGTCTGATCTAAATATTTTAACAAATTAGCTCAATGATTAAATAATCTACTCCATTTTTATGTAATTTATTACCCAGGTGTAAGATCTTGGCTTCTGATTCACATCGAGCGGACCTAGTTCTTCGAAATTTCCATAACTCGTCGAAGATCCGCCCGGTCCACCTTGCAGCCAGATGATTAACGGCCTATCGTAATATGAAGTAACGTTTGCCGTGGTATAATAGAGCCACCAGAACATATGCGCCTTGGGACGCACCGTGACGTAACCCCATTCTTGTTCTCCAGGGCCGAATCCCTTTTTCCCTTTTGTCGAAAAATTTTTAGTCATAACAAAGATAATAAGTAATCAACATAACAATAGCGCGATGCGATATTGCTATTAATTCTTAGATGTGTCTTATAATCTCTATTGTTCTTATAATAACAAAATAATATTTCTTTTATTCTTTTCTTTTATACCTCTTTATTTAGAATATCAGAAAAAGATCCGAAAATTAAAAGGTATATTAGTATATATTGACAAATTATCTTAGGAAAACCTACACGAACATGCGAGAGAATATTTTTTCTATAATTTAAATGAATAAGCGTAATATTTGCGATATATTAGACTGGAAATTATCATCTCTGTACTGAGCTCTGAGACGAAGAAGCGTCTCAGCTATTAACAATGATTCGAAAGTCTGCGATGCAAAGACGAGTAGCTGAAACGGCGGGGGTTTGCCAAGCGAAGGCCTAGGTAAATTTGCGAAGTCTTAAAAGAAATCGCAGAGTAAACGTTCCCGCGTCGATATGGTAAAAGCTAGGAATGTGCAACGGTCGAGCACTTTGTCATTTACTTGCACCAAAATTCGGCAAACTCACGGCGAGTAAGAACGTACACGAACGCGTAATGTGTCTTAAAATTTAACAGCTGAGCTTGTGTCACTGCATTCCAGAAGTTGAAGAAAGAAAAGAATATTACATGAGCATTATGCATTATGTACCGCAAACATTTTATCAAGAGGATAACTGTGAGAATTGAGAAAACACATAGTTTTACTTACGGCTTTAATTACACTGTTCGACAAAAAATAACGTCTTTTCGAACGCAGAAACGAGAATAGGCATTTTCCATAGTTTTTTATTTAAACGCTGAATACGAATCCGTTCGTCAAATTGCTCCATCACGTCACAATTTTGAGAAATTTGCAATTAAAGTTGCAAAAATGGGCTATTTTTACGTACTTTATCATGTTATAACTACGATATGTAACGTAATAGAGAAGTTTCTTTGCTATCAAAATTAAGTATGTTGTTAGAATTTTAATCCTCAAAAGGGATTTTTAGTTTTGGCTATGGTTAATAAAATATTCATGGTTAAATATGGGGTCTATTACGGAGTCTAAGCTGTAAATTAAATTATTGACAATTTGCCAAACAGTTTTCAACTATGTTTATATAAACTTAAAGCCTTCTTCTAGATCGCTGAATCCAATGTCGACATTGACAAATTCAAAATGGATTCAATATAGCGCATGTCAAAAGTTAAAAAAATTGCAATTTGATTGAATTTGATTGAATCATTTAACCACCTAGCGACAAGGGGCAAATTAACTTAAAAAAATTGTATCACTCAACTACCATGCGTTCCTCACTTATACATGTAACATTCAAATGATTTAGAACAGAAATGTACATATATTTTACAATTTTTTTTCAGATCCAATTGCAATTTTTATAATTTTTATACTAACCCATATTTAACCATGAATACTTTCTAGCCGACACTAACAATTCTTTTTGAAGACTAAAAGTCCTAACAACATACATAATTTTGATTGCAAGGAAACTTCTCTAGCACGTCACATATCATAGTTATAACATGACAAAGTACGTAAAAATAGCCCATTCTTGCAACTTTAATTGCAAATTTCTCAAAATTGTGACGTGATGGAGCAATTTGACGAATGGATTCATATTCAGCGTTTAAAGAACTACGGAAAATGTCCATTCTCATTTCTTTTTTGTTAAACAATGTTATCTATAATCAGTTTGAGACATTAATCTTATCTCTTATAAGTGCAAGTCTAACATCGATAATGATCAAACTCATTTCTTTATCTTTTACAATATTGGACTTTATATTATTTTGTTTTTATTTATGTAGAGAGGATAAATATATATACAAGACTAACAACATTGTATAATTTCTCAACAAGACATTTGAACATATTTATAAATAACACTTTTCTTATTTGTACTGAGGAACTATCGGCACTGTTTGTCAAATTTTTCTAACCATCTTTTGTATAAATTTAGAATATAGGTTTATGCGTAATTAATATGTTTCATACACACTCGAATATATCCTAACTAGCAAATCCACTTTCGAAAATGGCATTTCAAATGCGAAATCTATCATTGACATAACGTTCATTTACTTTGCCATTCGTGTATATTTATATTGCATTATCGCGTAATGAGCATGACTGTTTGACAAAATGTATTACACCGTTGATTGTCTCATCTTACCGATACTGTCGGAAACTAAGCACAACACGGCGAAAGTATACGCAAGTGCACCCCGCATCGTCTTTTCTCTTGCAGTGAAATCTTTCGGAAACTAATCGCCGCGAAATTCTTAATATATATGACTTTATTCTCTTTTATCTATATCGCGCGTATAGATATAGATTAGATATACATATACACATACAGGGTGTCTCAGAAAAACCGCATGTTTCACTAACAGATTCTGTGGAACATTCTAAGTCGAAAACTCTTATGCGAAAACGTCGAGGCTATAATAGTTTTTAAATGGGCACTTAAAGTTAACCAATCAGTTTACGGAATTTTGGCGCGTTCATTTTCTACAAATTGATTGGTTATCTTTAAATGCTTCCCATTTAAAAACTATTATAGCCTCGACATTTTCGCATAAAACTTTTCGACTTACAATTAAAATTTTCCGCAGAATTTGTCATTGTAAGGACATGCGATCTTTTTGGGACACCCTGTATATGACATGATTAGATATATGATAATCTAACAATCGTACAATGTATATCAGTTGCTTCGCTCTCGATGTTTTGTCTCGTCCGACAGGTTTATTTAATCTTTGGATAAAGTTATCCAGGTAAGTAGTTTTTATTTTCTTATATAAACTTTGTCATATTTATCGATTTGTAGATAATGGACTCTAATCGTGAGTTTTTTACTTATAATTGTGAACACTATATTCGCAATTTATAATTAAACACTCTTTATTGAACTACGCACTTTTGCACAAAGTATCTCTTATAAACGTAATAAAAAAAATAGTATTAAAAAGAATTTTATTATTGTGTAATTAAATAGATACTAACCGTTAGAATATATGTTTGTCGTTTTCTTAGAGACTCGTCAGATTATAATTATTGTTACATTGTCGTTGCGACTCGCTGATTGTTCCGACTACGGATGATGACTCGATCAAGAAAGCTTATGTCCTTCAGTTTTTCTATTATTTTAACCCTACTTACTTCTAAATACATCCGCAGATTGGTTCTTATTTTCGATTAGTGATTTCGAGGTATCGCGCGCTATCAGCTGAAATGTTTAAATCTATACAATTATTTATCGCTTTTATGTATAATTAATTGATTTGTTATGACTATCATGTTAATTTCAACCATATAATAAACTGTGATCATAGCCAAATTTTATTTGAATTTCCTTGTGGAAAATTACGTTACTTTAAGATCATAAAATTTTGAAATTATTCACTCATTTCTCGTCGAAGAACAGAAGATTATTTTGATTTAATTGTTAAATCGCTGATTATTCATCTCAAAACAGAGCCAAAACATTCGACTTATAATTACATAAATATCTTATTGGTCATTAAAGATTGATATAACATTAACTTACACACATCAACCGCGTTAAACTCTCAAAGTCGCTTGTTACTTATTATATGTCATTTGTTAAATTACACATTATTAAATTATTCAACTTTTTTCCTACTTTCTGTTATTAAATATGACAAATTGTGTGACTCATACCGTACATTTTACGTTTAATGTTTCGATTATCCATTTAAATATATTGCTATGAGTCAATGTGTTTGTAAAAAAAACTTGAATACATATTAGATGCATTCTATTGTTCTCAGTATCATTCGCCATGTATTTGACTGCATTAAGCTTCTAACGTAAAACGCATTCGCAACTCTTACAAGTGTTACTCCACTTTAGTAATATCTAATTGCAAGTATCAAATTGAGTGATTCACATATATCATGTATGTATACATGTATGTATATTAAACTTGATCCTATCTCTAACAGCGACTAGTGCGCGTAACTCACCGATTCAGAACCGATAGAAGGATTTAACATTCCGTGTGTGGTACATAGGCGCATCGACCGCGGGAAATAGTTACGAAGGAGAAAGTAGCGCCGTCATCATTCAAGCATTCGACTGCACGGGACGATAAAAAGAAGAGGAAAAAAAATAAAAAAAATAAAAAAAAAGGAGAAAGATGAAGGCGGAGGAAAAAATGGCGTGTATCAAGACGTGGACGAGAGAAAGAGAGGGCGCATTTATTACTTTGATTGTCCCGTTGCCATTCGCGAAATCGTCGTCCCAAATTACCTTCCCATGCTCTCGGGCTTTAACGACGTCCGACAGAAAAGTGGTATGTCGGAACGTAGGTCGGTTTCCGGGCGAATCGGCCGCGTCCGAGAAGAAAGCTCGCAACGAACTCATTAGGAGTTATGTCACTATACGAGGGGAAAAAAAAGAGGGAGGAAGTTATCAAAGCGATTTTGCAACGACGTTCAAATTCGGCGGGAAATACCTAGATCTCTCATCGCGAAATTCTCCTCCGCTCCCAGAGGGATCTTTGCGAAAGAGGTGCGATCCATTTGCGCGTTTTCACGCACGCATACATGCACGCGCGCGTCACGCCAAATGTCACTGCAATTGACATTCGCGCCGCGTGTGCCTTGGCAAAACGCGCGCGCTCCTCGGGGTCCGGTACGGTATTCCCGACAGGTTTTTCGGTCTATTGCCACTCCGGAAATTATCGGCGAGGCATGAAGGGGCCGCGTAGACTCTCTCGAGATTCTGTCGAAATCGGGAACGCGCGGCGTGTAGCACCGCGCGGTGCCTTGCGTAGTCCGTCTGTTTATTCAGAACGACCGTTTAACGTCCGTACGTTACGTGATAGCGCAGAAGTAAAACGCGCAATGAAATCTGTATGTCGCGCGCGTACGTGGATCTTTTTTTTTTTTTTCTAGTCGAAAAGCGAGGAGCGAAACGGCTCGAGATCGGAGGAGGGCCTCTCGCGCGGATCTCTCGGCGCAATAAAATCGGCTCGTTAGCGACCTAATTAAGCATCGACAAGCGGTGCTTGAAGCAATTAGGCAGATCCATCAACTCGTGGAGTGTTCCGTATGGCCGAATCCGGGTAATAAAGATAATAACGGAAATAATAGCCTGCAGCAGGATGTATATGAAGGAAAAAGAGAGTCTGCGAGAGAGAGGGAGAGAAATGCTAATGAGAAGCGGTTCGATCAACGATCGCTCGTTCCTCGCTCGGTCCTCAATGTCGGCGGATCGTTACGGGAAACGCTTGTAGCTTCCATTATGCAAATTAATAGCAGATAACGCTAATTAATATACCGCCGTTGACGTATCGTTCCGTGTTCCCGGCAACTCTGTTTACAGCTGTTTTGTTTGTTTTTAATTTTAATTGCAAGGTGGAAAGAAAATGATTATTTTCAAATGTGGACAAATGTGGACAAGCAAATACCACACATGAGTTTTGCGAAACTTCGCATCTCGGGGCGCCGACTTTGCAGACCTCGTCTCCCGGGTCGTGCCAGAAGGCGTGTGCCTCGCGAAGACACGTATCCGGCCCAATCTGTATCCGACTTGCTCGTGTAAACAAACCATTAAAATTCGCCAGAAATATACATACGTTTGCTCGGCGGCCTGTTGGACGTGTCTGTTTTGCGCCTCGAGAACGGGGTGGAGGCCCCTCGTCGTGAAAGTCGCAGATCCTCTCGTACGAGATATACGTTGTATTAAATATATATTATTATATGTATATGCGTAATAAATTATATATATATCTGCCTTCCGAAATCAAGCTTCCTAGATTAAGCCTAAATATCAAGCCGCGTCGCACGCACGAGTGAGTGCGCGGAAACGCCGGAAGAGAAGGATTCCTCCTCTTCTCATCATCATGATCAGAGAAATGATCGCAAGCAACGCGCGGCGGTATCCTGCTTCATCTCCCGGAAAATCTAATGGCGGACTGCCGTCGTTAATCTCGTTGGACCACGCTTGGGTAACGACATCGTCCTTTCCGATACGAGCCCGCGTAACTTTCCTTTTGACATAACGCGATTGCGACTTATTGGCAGAGACAGAGATGCGACACGTGAACGCAATAGTCAAGTCGCTTCACGATTATCGGCGTCCATCTGTCCTGCCCGGCAAAAATTGCGGCAATCGGCGATGCTCGAAAGTGGCCGATCTGGCCCGCGATACAATCCAACACAATATACGCTCTATTTGATATCACGAATACGCGAAACGTTTTTGCGTTCATACGTAACGACCGAGTTGTGTAACGTGCCAGCAGAATCGCCCGCAGGAAAACTGTTAATGGATTTCGAATGAAGCAGAGTGCCTGAGTTAGACTTCCTGGTAGGAAAGTATATATTTTTTTTTTCATTTTTATAATCGGCATTGTGAATGTCATTTTTTTTTTCTTTTCGTACTCGCCGTGTAAGAGAGGATGCGCGGATTTTAGTGTTGATTAATTACACGCGAGTCTAGTGTCGATAAATTATACACTAGACGACGTGCCAATACGTTTAATGATAATATTTTACGTTTCTACATAATGTAGAGTGACCTGAAGCCTCGCGGCGCGAGCAGCACGGAGGTGAAATCTTTGACTCCAGGAACGTCGACCTCTTTGTCGGCGGGAATTCATTGCTCCGAGAATGGTTTCGGAATTAAACTCAATTAATATAAGTCGTTTGCTACCTCATCCGTAGTAATGAATACAACCTTACATTATACATCCTCTCTAGCGTGCAAATGGTTCGCGATGATTACTACTGTGTATAAATGCGGAAAGAAAGCGGACTCTCCGTGACGCCGGCTTTGTTAATCTTCCTGATAGTGTATCGCAAAACTTTACGGAAAGTAATCTTCAATTTGTCATTTAATAATACCACTTAATACTACTGGTTAAACCGAGAGATTCTGTCGTATTTGTCGTACGTTTCTTTATCCAAGTCCTCCGGAGGGAAGCGATGTGTTCGAGAATTTTACTATCTACCGTGTATTTAACGGGGAATTACCGTCCAATATTTGTTGCGCACGGTTCTATCTATTTTAACGAGCTTCAAACGAATTGGACAACACACTCGAGTCCCTGTCCTGTCCCGATCGTGCGGCAGCAACAGAAATCGCGCATTCTCGAGACACAGTGAAAGTAACCGATTCGATTATCTCCTCGAAGACAAAAAAAATCGAAAGACAGCTGCCGCTGACATCGTATCGGAAGAAAGTCAAAGTAATTCCGTCGTGCGGCCCGGGTAACGACTCTCACAGTTTCACGCTTCTTCGCGTCTCTCCCGTACGACGAAAAAAAAAAAGGTCGAAAACATTCTTCGCTCGCGGCAAGGTCCTAAATTAATGTCATTTCGACATGCAGGAATATTTCTGTCAGTTTTGTAATTAATGAATGACTGTAAAACAATTTACATTTATACAATTAACTCGTTTAAATTAATTCTTAGACATGACACCACGGTGAAGAACTTTCTCGTGCATTTTCGATTTGTTCTTTCACATGGAATTATCGTCGTTTATACAATCGTTTGTATAACATTATAACGACGATTACAGAACGCTCCGTACGTGCCGGACGATAACCGCGATTCTTGCTTCCCGATCGTCTGACGCCGATGCAACCGGTGCATCTCCCGGCGGAGGAGCATGCCGGCGGTGAAAGGCGCAGCCGCCTTGCCTGCGCTGTGTTCGCGCGAGCGACAGTAACCCTGAGGAAGAAAGTCAGAGTGAGAACCACGCAGGTGGCGAACGCGAGCGCGAGGCGCTCCGCCGAGGCGGCGAGGCGCAGGCGAAATTGTTCTCACGTGCATTACGAAACCGCGCTTTTCCGCGTTGCTGCCGCGTGAGAGATGCGGCGCGCCGATGCGAGAGATGAGAAAGGCATTTCTCCGTTCCCCACCTGGTCGCGGGCTCTGGGAACAGCCGAGCCGTCGGGTTTTTTGTACGCGATTTGCAGTGAGATACCGGCGTTAATTCATCTTCAGATCACTCGAGCGAGTCCCGTTGATTACGTTACTTAGCAACGTTGTATAGACTTTTTCTCGTGATTACAGTTACACTTCTTAAAATGATAGATACGTATCTATTATCCCAAGACATTTTAAGGTTGACAATAAAGAGTTTCTCGGAGGAAATTGTTTTAATACGCGTAAAATTAATGTTGTCCCTTTCGAGACTACAATGCCATAACGAGAAGCGGTAGAAAGTCCATTCCCCTTGCGGTAGCGATCGTTTAAAAGACCCTGATAATAATTAACGAGAAAGTCATCACCGGCTGTATGTCGCGTGTCATCGGACGTCGGCCGGTTACATATAAGCGTTTACGTCCGCCAATGTTATTCGCCGTCATAGATTTTGTAATTTATGCACATTTAAATTAATCATTTTACTCCTTTAATTATAATACAAGAGCGAGAACTTCGTCGAATTGATCAGCCTTACTAATGAAACTCTCATTGATAATCTCGTAAACGTTCCTTGGGAAAATTTACACAGAAATTTTTTCGTACAAATCTCGTACGTGGGTTTTATGTTAATTATATGGGATTGATGAAAGATAGTAAAGGCAGCGATTTTTGTATTCCGCAGGAAGATTATTTCGGATTTGCTTCATGTTAATATTCATTGAATTGCATTACGTTTCGTTACTACTCCTTGTCGCCCCGCATTCGCTATGAAGCATGAACCCCCCTCCTAACTGAAGATGGTACACGCAGAGTTGGGACCCCCGTATGGCACCGTGGCACTCTTTGTACCCCTCCTCGAAATATCTCTATGTCTAGAGTACCTAGGCGTCTAAGCAGAGGAGCACTCGCTATAAAAGCCCTGTATGTCACGATGAACCCGTCAGAAGAGTGACGAACCGTAAAAAAAGACGGTGGTCGTTGCCATCCTTTTTACACGGTGGGCCACGGGTACCCTGGTCGAGAGAATGCGATTTATTCTGGTCAGTGTTCATCGCCGCTCATTGCTCCCCCTCGTGCTTTCGTCCTTTGCGTTTTAATCGTGTGTCAGTGCTAGCCTGTGATACATATGTGAAATTCCTTTTCGGACGGAAAGTGACAACGTTATCGGTCTAAGGTCGCAGCAGTCGTTCGTAGGTCATTTTAGATCGACACGCGACGCGCAACGCACGTTTTGTGCACGTCATCTCTTTAGCTTTAGCTTCGCCCAGTGAAATGTGGAATTATTTACAGTGTTTTCTTATATCTATCGAAGATCATAAATCTTTTGTACAATTTTTGATAAAGAGAGATTTTCCTAGAGTCCCACGTTGCTGCTTATTTAATATAATCTTCCAAAATATATTGCTGAAGAAAATTTATCTTTCGGAATATCTGTACAATATACTATATTTTATTAGATTTATAATATTATATGTAAAACGTACGCTACGTCTTTAAATATCTTTTCATTTGTATCAAATATTCAGGGTTGAAATATTTTTTTTTATTTGTATTATATTTTAATATTAAAATAATTATACAGACGAACATTTTTTTTAATTATTGACGAGCAAGCGATTTTGCATCATTGCAACTAAGATTACATCGTGAGACTAATATTGGGTAACCACTGTAGAAAACTGCAAAACGCTTTCTGCATTTCGTGGAACGACATTTACTGATAATATCACGTGGCGGTTTATTTTTATGTCGACGCCGAAAAAGTACAGAAAGCATATTCAGCGCGACGACCTTAAAGCCATCGAGACAGTAGCGATATTAACGTAAATGGGTACAAACGAGCTGGTAAATCACTGCCATTTTCCAATGGCAATTGCTATAAGTGGGCACTCTTGTCACTTTTCACTCCGCGGAATGGAAAGTTGTGTAAATAGGAGGCCGTACTGGGAATACGGAGCATCGAACACCGCGTGCGAAATTCGACAGGGTCGGGGTTACAAAGTCGAGTAATTAAGTCAATGTCATCGGCATTCTATCTGGAGTTCCCCGTCCTCTTACATTTTTTTTTATTTGTCTCGCTACAGCTGCATGATATATATGATATCGCTGTCTTAACACAATTCACGTATCTTATGTAATAAGGATTTGAGGTATCATATCTCTCGGGAATTTTTGAACCTTTCGATAAAGCAGTGATAATGTATGTAGAGATGATAATAATATGCAACAATATTTTTATAAATGACGTTTCTATTTTTATCACTGAGGTAATATCTAATTGAAGAAATTAAATTAAAATTTGTAATGACTTTTTATCTCGCTATTTAAAGATCTATCGGTATTTAATTAGAGTAACGATATACCAGATAATTATTATCTGATTTCTTTCATAGACAAGCGGAAACATGGTTGTAACGTACTGACTAGATAAAGTCAATAAAGATAAAATGAATTAATTAGCAGGTAATTTCACGTGCCAATGTCAACGCAAAATAATATAATATATAGGTATGTAATGTGATCGTGTAAAGTCGGATTGAAATGAAAGTGAGCCAAGGTTGTTCTTATTATGTACGTAGATAATATGCAAACAATTATTATTGTTATGTTAATCTGAGAAGAGGTGAATCTATGACGTTTGATCAGTATATAATAACGCGTAATTAATGAAATTTCTGTTGAAATGTTACAGCAATATCCGGCGCAACAAAATCGCAATGCAAAGCACGGCTGAAGTTTACGATTTTTTATTATTGACATTTCATGACCAGTGATTGAATCGATACTTTCTAATGTCATTGTTAAATAACTAGACAGAGAGATATTTGGGCACATTAACATATCTAAATATTTAACATTTAACTATCCTAGCCAACAATATAAATGCAGCAGGACAATAATGTCAAATCATATCGTTTTTGAAAATTCATATCAAATTAAATAACCAAATATTCAATTATTCCAGCGAGCCATCTTTTTACTTGCAAATTCTTTGATCGATAATCGATACTTTGCGGAACCGATTTCTTTCCTAGCAAAGATATCAAAGAAGGTCGAGAGAGCTTTTAAGTGATACCTTCGCAATTAATTCGTAAGTTTGTATACTTCATTCAATAATTTAATTAAAAAACATATTTTTTTACATTGTATTTCTGAAGCTTTAAGTTCTTTGTACTTAATCGCTTGCAATTTAAAAACTGTCCATCATTATTTTTACTGAGGCAGGATCAATTACAAATACAGATCGAGAAATTTATAGATAAAAAGTGGCACGCATGGTACGATTGAAACTTTCCGTGTATCTAGTGTGCGTAAATAGTCAAAAGGTTCCAAAATAACTCTCGTGAAAGATCGAGAGAAAGAGAAAAAGAGAGAGAGAGAGAGAGAGAGAGAGAGAGAGAGACAGAAAGAGACAAGTAGGACGACTAAAAAAATACTTGATATCCCGTTGCCGCAGGGCTGAATACAGGTGACAGGTAGCGCCTAAGGGTAATACTTCACGAAAAAAGAAAAGAAGACTCTCGAAGCCCACTTTCCTTTAATTTAACCACCGGTACAGGTTTTACGGTCCCGGTGGCCCCTTCTGGAAATGCGAAGACAACGGCGGGG
>VBVQ01003584.1:0-18056 GCA_011636635.1 Tetramorium simillimum
TCAGAAACTACCGATATGCAAAATTTGATTCATTTCTGAGAGGTGACTGATCCGGTTCACGCGGAATGGCCCATAATCATATTTTTATACAGTACGGTTATTACAATTATATTTGTTACAGTAATTATACATAAAAATTTTTAAATTCTTTATTTTTAAATTCTTATTTTCTTTGTATATACATATATAAAAGATTTTTTCGAGTAATTAATCGATTTTTATATTAATAGTTAGCCGATTAAATTAAGTTTTTGTATATGAAATCATTTATATTTTATATGGAGAGGTTTGGAATATAATTGAAAAGATTTTTTTAATTTTAAGCATTTGGATAATTAAAATTAAAATATTTTTTATTATGTAACTAGTCAACAGGTCGCTCATTTGTTGCAACATTGACATAAATTCAAAAAGCAAAGCTTTCTAGAAAATAAATTTGAATGTCTGGAATCATTCAAGTTTTGTAATATTATTTTTAATTGTAACTTAGGTATCAGTAACTAATTATAGAAGAATAAAAGTATCTAACTATATATTAGTTCATTCAGTGTATCGAATTCTCTTGCATTCTTTTACAAGCAACTCAAAAACGACATTGTTAAGCTAATCTTTCTCGAGCCGAATATCTCTCGTACTGTTTCGTGAAACTCAAATTCACATCTCATGAATATTAATTTGCCTCGTAACGATTGATTTGATACCATCGAAATGCATACTCGATTCATGTTCTCTGCCGTCCTCTCTCCATTCCGAGCATTCCGATGGGAAAACGGAAACAAGAAGCGCGAAAACTGAATCCAAAGATTCCCGCGAGTCTCCCAGGGGCGAGTTTCAATGGCGAGGAGAATGGACGTTTCATTACATGACGCTGCAATCGAGCACAGTCAAGCACGAATGATATTCGGAGCTTTTCCCCTGAGCCAGCCAATGAGGAGGTTCTAACGTCGGACCGACCAATCGGCGACGCGGGCAGCGACGTGAGTGCCACGCGTGGCGACAGTCCCGCGACCTCGAGCGCGGCGCCCTCTGCGCGAGTGCCTTCTTCCGCGGATAGTCGCCGCTGATCCTCGATCCCGCGCAGTAGCGGGTGTTTATTTACGTTCGCCATCGCGACGTCGGAGCAATTGATCCACGGATCTGCGTGCTGTCGAGTGCCACGGGATCGCGACGCGGCCCCACGTTTCCTCGCGTCGACGACGAGGCGGTGCGCTTTGGGCGGCGCGAGGCCGAGGAGGACGGAGGAGATAAAAGAGGACGAGGTGGAGGCAGCGGTGAGACGGAGTCGCGCGTCTGTCATCACCCACGTAAGCGCGCCATCGCCGTCGCACGGCGCGGTTGCACCGTGTGTCGTCATCGTCGTCGTCAACAACCGCGCGGCACTAACCTAGTCGTCCCGGTGCACGGCGTCCCGAGACCTTCGAGCACGGCGCGCTTGTCAACCGCCCGATGCTGCGCCACCGCTGACGGCAGCCCCGCGACGAGTATGGGCGACGAGGACGACGTGCTGCCGGCGCGTCTGCAGAAGCTCGAGATCGACCGTCGCTCGACGAGTTGTCCTCAGTAAGCATCGCTTCTCCGTCGCTCTCGGCGCACAGCGCCGAAGTAGAAGCGCCGTCGGCGTGACGCCAGGGAGGGACGCGGAGGATCCTAGAATATTACTGTGACCAATATGAGAGCGTCTGTCATTTTTGACAGGGATTCGGGACAATGTGATCTGTGACAGGGTGACTCGGTGATTATTGCAGCCTCACTGTAACTCGTGACAATTGTATCGTTGTATCGAATTCGTCGATCAAACAAATTTCTTTCTAATGCTGGATCGACAGCAACGTTACTCCGAGATCTGTACCTGGCTAATGTTATTAAGTTGATTGGATATTTTAAATGAAATAGGAATGAATCGCAGATTACTCTTTGTACACACAGAAAAATATTCATTCTACAGACGAGAAAAGCGATTACTTAGTTTACTTTATTTTAAGTAATAGTTTTCTTCAGCTAAGAATATTTTCTTAATAATAGTTTAAGATATAATACTCGTTACAAATCCAGAGTATGATTTAAGTAAATGTGATGCTTATAATTTTATGATAGATTTGCGGATATATAAACTAACCAAATGCTTATGAACAAGTATATTTACTCGTAGGTAGTACAGATTTTTCTATGTGTAACTAGCAAAATACACAGATCAAATTGAATTTTATCAAAATTTACGGATCAAGTTAGTGTGGTGGCTCGAGAGATTACTCAACGTTGCACAAAAAGTACTAAATAGTATTATTACGTGACATTGATGTACAATGAAAGTTATCAGCGAATATATGATACTTGACTTCCTGACTGAGATTTATTCAATGCTGTTTACTTCTCCGCAAGCCACAGACGCTTAGGGTTTAGGTTGCCAAGATATAAGTTGCGACAGTGACGGGCGACAACAAAGTGACAGACTGTGATTTATCGGTCATCACTATGTCTAGCTGCCGAGTTTCTTTGTCAATCGGCGTATTCTCCTGTTAGCCAATCGAGCTATCGAAACTTCGCGGCTGTGTATTTTTCGTAATCGCGGTCAAGGTCAGCTAGTAACGCGACGGTATATGTTCACAATGCACGCGTTTCGTCGTCCGAAATTCGTCGATTGCGCGATCGGATTCTCGACTCGTGCCGAATCAAGTCTGGCCGAGTGAAGTTCGGGTCGATTCCATCTGGAGAAATATTTAGACGGTCTATTTTTAAACTTGTAAACACCGTGATGTCGGAAATAACAACTTGGTAGTGTCGATAATAGACTTGGGAGAGATAAATCGATGACGGATACAGCATTGGCAAATTACGATATGAAATGGGTTCTTCAAGAAACATGTGAGGCTGTAGTAATGTTTATGCAAACCGTAGTCGGCACACTTTGATAGAAACTTGTAGGTTTTCACAAAGTTCCCAATGATGTAAAACAATTAAGAGTGTAAATACCGCTTGTAATATTATAAAGCTTCCATTTCCTAATTTTCATTCTTATACGCCTAAAAATATTCCATACTTTATATCGAAGATTTTAAAGAAAAAATTGTTTAGAAAGTAAAAATTAAGAAAATAACGTTTTAGCATTTCAATATTAGTAAGTGATATAAATATAATAATGTAACAAAATAATCTTTCGTTCTTTCAGCATTGCAATGGCGGATAAATCGAAGCCGCTCAATCTATTCAGGATATTTGGCGAGAATTGCAACAGCAATTGTCTATATCGAAGGAGATCCATGCCTAACAGGCCTACCATGTTCAATCCGAGGGGTATAAAGAGTACAACGAATTTTAAGCCATCTAAGAACGAGAGAACGTTCGAGAAGACCAAAAGGAGCAGCATCCTGAGGGACGCCATTCTAAAGTTAAGCGCTCCCGGAACTAGCGGTCTTAGTGCTAACCCAATAGATACGCTATTCAAGAACACGTGTAAGCTCAGTATTTCCAGTAAAAATTCCAAGATAATTGATCACAATTCGGTCATGAAGGACTTCAAAGCGCTGAGGATCAGTAAAGACGATAGGCAGGTCAAGGACGACACTAGTATTCAGGATGACGACTGCGAGGGCGCAGGTTGTTTCCACCGTGCTCGCAGTAACACGATGCCGAACCTAAAGAGAGGTCCTGGTCCGGGCGGCGGTGAACAGCGAACAACGACGGGCAACAGTGGACAATCGGATGCTAGTGGCGGCTTACCTGGCCAACAACAATTGTCAAGTTCACCCAACACCTGTTCGGTTCAGGCGCGAATATCGCCGCCCCTGTCGAGCGACGTCACGATCGGCGAACTCGCTGGCTACTTCGAGGAGTTCGTTCATATTCCAAAGAAGATGTCGCATATGGCGGAGATGATGTACACTTAATAATTGTAAAGTATCTTGAATTATGCGTATACACCGGATGCAGATTTTCTTTTGTAACTCAGTTATCCGAGGCTGCGTACACTTTACTCTCTACATATGATATTGTATGCTCTTTGTTTACGTGTCTAATTTAATTCCCTAAATTATTTTTTTAACGTATTAATAACACACAAGAAAAACATTTGCTCTCGCTCCAATTGTATAGTCCAAAATTGTTGAATTATTTTGTATAAATATTCAGAAAAGTAGCGAGATATTGTATGAGATATTTTTCAGCATTGTTTTTTTTTTCCTTTTTTTAATCCTCCTTGCACACTATATTTGATTTCTTTAGTGTATAAAAAGGGAAAATGGAATATTATATTACCTGTATTTAAAAAGGAAAACTTTTGTATTACGAGAAAAGAATAATTGGTTTTAGAATAAATCGTATTAATTGAAATCAAGGTATAAATGTACCCATACAATTAGATCATTAGATATTTTTATACGTGCATTTACGCACACTTCACACTTTGCACTGTTCATTTAATTAACAAATTAAAGGTTCCGTCCTGAACAAAGAAATTCTCATATATAGGGCGCCAATGAAGAAGCAGGATTAATGATACATAATATATTTATCTGCATAGGCTTACGACAATTAATATAATAATAACACAAAGTAATCGTTAAGTTACTTAATGATAATAAGCTTTGGTATATAAACAATGACAACAGTGTATTGATCGTTTTCGCTTAGGTACAATACGAATGAAAAATGCACGTCGACGCGCGGTGATGAAACGTGACTTCACGTGATGTGAAGAAAACTCGAACGTAAAAAAGCCGGGCGTACGAGAAAATATTTTTGGTGTGCGCATCACGTCAGACGACTCTGTTCTGCAAACAATTATATTTAAAATTAATACGACATAATCGTGGATAATCATCGTTCCTCCTTTGGTGGGTGCAGTGCTCCCGTGGTCACCGCGAGACGACACTCGTCGTTCTTTAGTATCAAAACGCATGAAAGAGAAAGAGAGATAGTGAAAGAGGACTGTCCCTATATCACAGATTTACCGAAAATTCATTTCACTTAAACGGGGACCACGAATGAGGATACGCTGTCTCCAAGGAAGGCATCGCGAAATCCACGATTAATTGAGAGCATAATTTTCATTAAGTACAATATATGCATATACCACTGATTTCGCCCTTTCTTAGGTCACCGGATAATTTAAACATCGCCATTTGCAAATAAAGGACGCGGGAACGATACGTCCGAGGAGTTTCCCAGTAAATTCCGAGATGCACAATTACATTGTGATCAATCGCGCGAGAAGAATTAATTACAGGTGATCACATCAAAGATTTGAAAGAAATGCTTATTTGCAAATTAGTGAAATTTACGACACCCGATGTTTAGATTGGAGAATACAGCATTCTCATTTATACATGCATGTGAACAATTTCGATGCTCGTGCTATTATAATCGATTAAAATCTTGTTATATACAATTGTGCGCGATCGACAAGGTAAACAGCTATTATTGGATTTAGAAAACAAAAAAAACTTTCATTTAGAGATTTTGCAAATCGGACGTAAGATTCCCGATAGCACACATGGGCTTCATTTAAACAATATCAGTCTATATCCAGTGGAAAAAGGCCACGATGCCTTTACCATAATAATTTGTAAATACATGGTCCAAATGTGATCCGAATGAAACAGTCTACGCGAATATATATACCATATAACGCGAACGTTCGGTCGCTCGAAATCGTCGCTCATTTTTCAACATGAAAATCCGAAAGACAACTCAAGTATATCTGAAAGGCGATTTAACTTTTCAACTATCGAGCAAGCGCCTTTTAGACATTCTTATGATGTTGTTGGGATGTTTCTGTTGCTTGGATCGTCTCTGTTGAGCTCACATCAGTTCAAACTTTTTTTTTAAATCTACGACCTACGGCAGCGATCATCATCATCATTATCATCATCATCAGCGAAATTTCCAAGTGATCGTTTATCATGAGAAAACAAGTTTATCATCGGTATAAAACGCTCATAGAAAAAATGTACTGGACGTAATACACCTACTCTCTAACGCTACGTAAACGTGAACGCCTTTTCACGCGCACTCTTCCATGCGATGTCATTACAGTTTTATTGGAAATATGCTACGTACCATGTAAACATCGCGGTGAGGATTTCTCTTACGGATTCTAGGATTTTCATAAAATAAGGACTGCTGCAATATCAAGGGTTTATCTAAACAACATAGGAGAGATGTCCAAGAGATGTCACAATGACTTATCTGCAAAAGACGTTAAAACGTCTTCCAGACATTTGCGTACTATAATAGCTAGGTATAAACGAGCAGAACAATATTTTACAAATTGTTATAATTTATTCGCAAAAAAGAGACGTCTGGAACGACGTTTTCGATGTCTCTTTGACACTATTATTAAACATTTGCATCGTTTAGACTTTTTCGACCATGATTATTCCGATATTTTCACAATAATAGATGCATTACTGATGTATTAATATAATCAGACAGCTAATTACTATATTAATGACTGTCGTTTAGATTATCTGACGACAATCATTAATATATTCATTAATTTTTCATTTCGTACTCTTTTAATTAAGCTGTCTATTCGAGATTGCTCCTTCTACTGTTACATTCTCCTACATGAAGATATAAGATTGATATTGCAGCAAGATTTTAACTTATAGCACAATAATCAGTGTATATATGGGTTTACCGCGTTATTGCTCATAATGCTCTCTCGTTTAATCGCAGTAAAATACACATGAAAAGAGGATCACGCTGACACGGATGTAACAATTTTCTACGCTCGCATGCGCCCAACGCACTCACATTTTGTTTTCACTTTAATCACTAATATCTATCGTATCGTAATGGCTCATCGCGTTTATCGTGACACAATAAAATGTATATATTCAAGATCGATCACACCCACAGACGATAGCTGACCCTGGCTAATTTTCTGTTTTCTTTGTAAATCAGCTGCTACAATGTAGGAAGAGACAGAAACGGAGAAATCGATTAACACAATGAACAAACTTGATGCAGAATGTTTTAGATATAGGCTCTCATAATATTTTCTTTTTGTATTATCCATCTCACTTCAGGTAACAATTAAACTTCTTTCTTTTTAAGTCGTTATTTCAACCATAACGTTATTAAAGGAAAAAATTAATCATTACTGTCAAGCGACTGTGATGTAACAAGACAGATTGCCTAACTCAGTTGATTGCATCAATAATTAAGGTTGAGCAATTCCAGTTAATTATTCGCCATGTTTCTTCAAATTACAGATCTATTCAGCCCACAATGTAGTTCGAGTAGATGGCAAAGTTTACTAATTAAGGTTTTTGCATTAACTCTCCAATCGTCGCGCGGAATCTTTGCAAGTCCGATGTTTAGTAAAACGCATTTTAATAAAATATAAACTTTGTCGTTTGAATGTCGAAGGTCTGAATAAATATTATTTCTAAAAAATATAAATTATAAAATATAAAAATATAAATAATCTCAAGATCCGCGTCTCGTGTTATGAAAAATAGCACAACGACTGAAGAGTTAAAATTTCGTTCACCCACCATGCACTTTCTTGTCATATTGATGTTTAAACAAAACATTTCAGCATCTTTCTGTTGCAATACTAATTAACAGTCTATTTTATATACCTGTACTTGTATATCTCATCTTTATCTCATCTAAAGTTAATCGTTGGTTGATGAAAGAATTTAAGAATTAAAAAATAAATTTAAAAAGAGAAATGACAATAAAACCAGAGCTGACTTTAATCGACGTCGGTGCAATCGACTCAATCTCGCGCGTAACGTGCCTCGCGGGGACGATGTTGAATCCTGGGGTATCGGAGACGTTTCGTGAAAATACCTTTTTTTTTTTTCGAGCACTGCGAAGAGAGCAAAGTCGCCGATCCGCCTACGACTGTCACGCTTATCGTCTAAGTAATCCCTATTCTAATCTCCGTCGTTTGTATTTCCTTTCTTTCCTCTTTAAGTAGAAAATTTACAATTCTTCAGACACTTTGTACGAGTAACATCGATGACTTAAGTTTATCCGAAAATGCATTTCCGATTTATCCCGTCGGCTTACATCGCGGACACGGGCTTTGGGATATTCTCTTTCCCTTTTTATTTCTCTCTCAAACGCACTCACGCATTCGCACTTATCCGGATATTAGTAACTTTCTCGCCTCTCTCGTCTATTCTAATGTTTTTATACCCTTCTTTTTTTTCCTCTCTTCAACAAGACCAATGGTACTTCGCGAAGATGCGTCATAATTCAACGACACTATACAGCGATTGTCGAAATGAAAACAATGCGAATTTGTGCGAGGTATTCGCTGTACTTTTGCAGAATAAAAATCAAGTTCGGACATATTATCTGTATGAAAATGCTAACAATGTATTATATGTATCGGTGTGCTGCGTTAAAAAAGAACTATAAAAAAGATCAGCAGAAAGCAAATACAATCACAAATACAGTAGAATCTGGTTTTGGCAGACACGTTTTGGCTGCGTGCACACCCGAGAGTTTTGTCATCGAGGATTATTTCTCGGGGAGAATAAGTTAACAAGTTACTCGCATGAGATAAAACTCTCGACTGAACACCGAGATTTTCTTCCAAGTCCAAGTGGATGCATCTCATTGCTCATTTGCGTGCGTTTTACAACCGAAATGAAAGTATTGCGTAGCAATAACAGGCAAGCGCACATACCACACGATTCTTAACACTTAGGAGGAATAAACGGTCGAACGTTTTAATATCGTCTCGAAAATAACGGCATGTGCGCAGCAATCGTTTCAAACGAGAATTCTCTTCCAGAGTTCTTCTCGGCGGGCAAATTATACACGAGAAATCCATATAGACATCCTTTACATCTAATTTTACATACGTTCAGCCGTCGCTCGAAAAATCACGCGTTCGTAACAGCGTTTCGCCATAAACGGTACGTATGAAAACTTTGTTTCGAGAATTACGTATCCAGAAACTGGACTTTAGGAAAATTCGGATGTAACCGTGATCCGAGATCAATAAAATATAAATACAACATGCTCTTGTGTGACAAGTCACAAATTCACAATACGCGCGAACACGCATATGCATACACTCCTTCACTCTCTCTCGTTTTCACTCTATATAATATATATATATCTCGTAATCATACGCTAACATACTAATATACGATTATATTGTGTAATTCCGAATTTCACCTCCAAACTGACATCACGTTACTTTCTAATACCATGATTTGCGTCTAAATTTAGATGACATTTCTAGCGTTTTTATTGTAATTGCTCATAGTCAAAAGTATGAAAACGCGCTTAAGTGACCGCGAATTTTATGGACAGGTAAAACGACTCGCCAGTGCTCCTGCGAGCCTAAGATCGCAGTCTCGATTTCTCGTTTCCGATTCTAAATGTTACAGTTAACGCCTGATTGATCATGAAGATTAGAATCTTGTCGTTCTATGAACGGTACTTACAAAAAACACCATGGCACACTCAACTTCCAATCCGTTTGACGTTTGTAGTGCTTAATACTAGAGGACATATAAGGATACGTAAAGGACAGGGGGGGGGGAAACAGAAACGAGAAAGAGAGGGTAAAGTTTTCGGCAGCATTTGACAGTGATAGTTGGAAAAATTCGCGGCACTGTTTCTCATGAAGATTGGTCGCCAAAATCTGTAGAAAAATTTCGCAGTCGAAAAAAACGCCACCCGCGACAGTAATGCAAAGTATCGCGGGGACGCGTACGTGATCTCCCACTAAAAGTGTTTTCTTCTTTTTCCCGTGAGAACAATGCACCCAGTCCGTGAAGGTTCTCCGATAAGGACAGCGTGATACATGCTAAATGATTTACTTAGCAGTAAATACCATAAAATTCCATGGCACAATTGATGTGGGCTGGGTGAAAGTGACCGTGCGGCGGCAGATGATGATTTTGCATATATTGATGGGCTGTATATCAGTCCGTCGGCGGTTCGAGATACGGTATTTCGCTAGTGACGTTGAACGACTCGAAATAGTGATTCAGGAACTCGAACGTGGGTCGCTTCTCGGGACTAGCGTCCCAGCACTGCAGCATCAGTCGGTAGATACTGTCGGGCAGCGGATGGTTCATTGGTTTCGGCATACGATAGCCCTTGTCCACTTGCTCGATCACTTCACGCCCGTGCATACCTACAAAAAAAATTAAATCATGCAGACAACAAAGTACACGCTTAAAATATTTATTAATAAGTAAAAAAGTAAAAAGGACTTTGAGAGTACAACACGGCTGACAGTGTCAACGTTACATCGATCTTTATACACTAATAGAATATATAATTATACAATGTTTCGACTTTATCCTTGAGCCATTTTTAGTGATGTGAAACACAATTAAAATTAAAAATTTTTAAAAGTTATTAAAAATATTTATAGATGAACTGATAATATATATGAATAATATAGAAATGAAAAAACTCACCAGGATAAGGAACTTGTCCATAAGTGAAGAGCTCCATCAACAGAATTCCGTAGGACCAGACATCGCTCTTGATGCTGAACCTGCCGTAGACGATAGCCTCCGGCGCGGTCCACTTTACAGGAAATCTGCTGCCCTGCTTCGGACAGTACTCGTCGTCCTCGATCACCCTGGCGAGACCAAAGTCGCAGATCTTGGCTTTGTTCTTCTCGCCGATCAGCACGTTCCTCGCTGCGAGATCTCTATGTATGAGCTGTTTGCTTTCGAGGTATTCCATACCGGAGGCCACTTGGGCCGCAATATAGATCAAATCCTCGAACTGCATGTACTTGCCATCTCCCTTTCGGAGAAAGTCCAACAGGCTACCGTTACACATGTATTCTTGCACAATGTAGATGGGCTCCTCTTTCGAGCAGACCGCGTATAACGCGACCAAATGCCTGTGTCGGAATTGTTTCATTATGGCTGCTTCCTGCAGAAACGCCTCGGTCGACATGGTCCCTGGACGCAGCGTCTTCACCGCCACCTCGATTTTGTTTCGCCACTTGCCGTAATAAACTTTACCGAAATTGCCGTTACCCAGTTCCGAGATTAGCTGTATTTCGTTCCTGTTGATCTCCCACTTGTCGCGCAGCTCAGGCCCGAGGTCCCACATGTCTGGTTGCGGTTTCGGGCAAGGCTTCGAAAGCACATGGCAGAGACCCAAGGCGTTTTCTAAATAATGAAATCACCGTCAAAGATGAATATCATTCAGCACACACATCTTAACTTTGATTTCAAGAAATATATACATACACATGCTTTATATACATATATATATATATATTAATTTATATTTATTAAAAATAAATCCAAGACTCACTGCTGTATGCCATAACCAGAGCCGGTAAACTGGAGAACGTTTGATTGGTAGCGATAAAAAAGCCGCCATTGTCAAGTGGTTTAATCTTGTAATGTTTCACATGATGGCCCCTTCCTTCCTCCCAATCTTTGACCGACAAGCTGTAACCTCGGGGATTATGCTCGCTCGGCCTCACCAAAAACGTACCGCGAGGATTCTCGTCGACCAGCAGCAGCTTGCCCGCCTCCTTACGCGATACATTCTCGAAGAACCAACTGCGAAGAGCACGATTTATTAAATATCACAGTATCTTATCGAAAGGTAAGGCGCAACGAAGGAGGACCGAAGAATAGAAGATAAATGCTCACTCTTCGCTCTCGACCGACCGCTCGACAGCCACGAAGTTCCAAGGGATCAGGCCTTCCTGCAGAGTCGTTAAGTGCAGCACTCTCCACCAGTCCGGCTCGGAATCGTCGAGGACTTCCATTCGGTCGCCTTTCACGAAACTAACGTCGGTGCTTTCTCGCGCCGTGTAATTGTACAGTGCCACCACGATCTTATTGGATCTTTGTGAATGCGCTGCATCGGCAAAGAAACAGTACGTCTCGTCAAATTGTTCTCCGAGCAGGAAGAGGTGCCCGAATCGGTTAGAAGCGATTTAACTTTAAAGACTTGCTACGAACTAAGTTGACTAAAGGGCTTCTAATTATTTCATACAAAAGGCGATAATAATTGAAGAAATGTTACATTTGCAATAGTAGATTTATATTTCAGTTTATTATTATTATTATTAAAAAATCAAAACTAGTAATAATTTTGATCAATTTCAGCTATTGATGCTGTAAATATGAAGGCATAAATTTGATGAGTTTTTTTTATTGTGAAGAATACAGAAATCGCTTTTTGCATTAGGGAAAAATTATCTAATTAAAATTAAACCAGGTTCGGGTTAGTGGCAGAAATATTTAAAACGGATTGAAACGAACGGAAACGACAACTACTAAACGCTAAGCGGTTTCACTAAAATAAAACGTAAGGCTACTTGCGAAACAAGATTCTATCTTGGTCATTCTACGGAAGCAAAAGAAGAATAAACATAAAATACACACATGCAGACTTAACAGGCGGATTCGTTTTACGGGGTTGCTGATACGGTATCTGTAGCTTACAGGGTGTCGGCCTCGGTCGGATAATATCCGCCCGAGCTTGCACGCCTCTCTGATTTGGGTCGGCGGTGTATCGGTCCAAGGAACCTCCATTGCTGTGCTTTGAGCTGAGTCCCGTGTCTGCTTTCTTATAGCCTGAATAGAGAGAAAAATCCGTCTCTCATCAAGGAAGAGCAATCCAATGAGAAATCTTTTATCTTTATGCACTAAATATTACAAATTTTCAGTAATAAACTCGACACTTTATGCCTCGTCCGACCTGAGATTAACTTTTTCATTGAAAATTCTTATCCCGGAAGCATCAGTATAGGAGTGTCTTTTTATTTAACTAATAATTATCATTCTATAGTACGACTACTCGTGTATTACTGCATCCAGTCTTTAAGTAAGCTTGAATAAAAAGCGAGACGGATTTTTTAGTTCCTCGAAAAATTAAAAAGATCGGATCTATTCAATTCAATAATAATTACGGAAATTTCAATTCTCTTCTTCTACTGAGACGGTGACTTTGATGCAACCATACATATTGCCATGATTATCAATTATTACAGTGATAAAGCGATAATTACTTCTACATAGAGTGCGTATTATCGATCGCAGCGCAACTCACCGATCGGTTGAGACTCTTGCCGTTTGCTGCAACACTTCCCCATGCTGGATCTCTCGTTCCTGCTCTACCTCTAAGCGAGTCCTACGCACCCTCTATCCTGGATACATTCGCGGGACAAGCCTCCATCGTCTCGGTCTCGGTTGAAACTCGGCCCGGATGGCCGGCGATCGAGTCGGCGACGACCTGTATATCGCTGCAAACTCTCAGACCTCTCTCTTCCATCCGCCCATCGCAAGATTATCGGACTCGTCGCCGCTCCTGTAACATAAGGCAGACGAGATCTGTCATGATTCCGGTCGAGGATTATTATCCTCGTCGTGACAATGGTCACGTAGGGTGCAACGTCACGACGAAGGCCTACGAATTGCAGTCATTTGACAACAGGAAGTTGCTGTCCTCCGATCAAGTCCGGTGACGCGATTGCGAAGTCATCGCGAGGGCAATGATTAACTACAATGTCAGCGCGATCACATCATCGCAATTATTATCACTTTTATCATTTCTTATTGTTATTACTCTCCGATTGTTCAGCCGATCATCGCAGTTTTAATTATACTGTAATTTTAACTACGATAAAGTAAAATAAAAATTTACTAGGAAATATTTAACCCTATCGTGCCTGGTGGGACATGTATGTCCCAGCACTTAAAAAATTCATATCTTCTACAAAAGTAAAGATAACGACATGTTTCTAGGCTCATTTTAAAAATAAAAAATAGAACTTTTCAGGGGAAAAATCAACACCTTTGTAAGTTTTGTCCGTTTGTCTATATATCTCCTCAAATGTTAAATGGTAAAATGAGGTAGAAGTTAAAAATATGTATAACTTTCATAAAAATTAAGATATCGAGCTCTTTCTAGACTCATTTTGAAAATTCACACAAGGGGCAAATAAAAAAATGGAACCTCATTTCAAAATGGCAGGTTCAAGATGACGGGACAAACAAATTTTATAATTTGGTTCGTCATATTAGATCCGCCATTTTAAATTTTAACATTTGGACTGCAGATTCGTTATTAGCAACCTCAGAAACCTCTAGTAAATAATGTTCATTCAAATATGAACAAATTTTACATTTTGGTCCATCATCTTGAATCTGTCATTTTTTATTTTGAAATTTAAACTGAATTTTTGTCATCAACAGCCTCTAAAACTTCTGTAGTATGCAAGTTCGGAAGAAATTATTCTTAGAAAACACTCAAGCACGAAAGGGTTAAAAGACATTTGGAATATTAGTACGCTCTTACACAACGGCTTTTTTCAATATTCATAAATAATTTAAAATCAACGTGATTTTCTATATTAAAATTAATCAATTTAACGCAGTGACGATATATACAAGTACACTATTATCTCGAGAGGAAGTATCATCAGCTAAAATTGCGCAGCGATGAGACAACAAAAGGGATGAGCGAGCGCCGTAAAAATCGAAGCTCGTGGCTGATTTTACTTAACGGTATACCCACCGCCGCTCCAACCGAGGGAAAATATCCATGCAAAAAGGAGAAACCAATAACTGCAGGAGCGCCGGTGCCAAGCCGGCTACCAGCATAGTCCAAGTGCCCTTCCGATTATCTCCATATCATTAAATAGAACGAACAGCCCTCGTCCTCACCGCTAGCACACCCAGAGTTTTTAATTAAATAGCTGGACCAAAGGAGAAAGGAAAAGGGCCGTAGAATTTGCGTACAGGGAGATACGTACATGGGGTGTTGGCATATATGAATGTTAGATTTGACGATATATCTGGATTTGAGGAGAGAAAGAGAGAGAGCATGAAAGTTTCTCTTTGAAAAGACGAGATGCAGATAGGTTTTAAGTTTTAAAACATTAGTTATAAATACAGATCAACACTTTGTGCCTAGAGAATCGAATATTCATCAAAATTGTATTGATTCTAATTTTAACTTTGATTCTAATTTTTTAAATGCTAACTGAAAGAACAGAATTCCAATGACTTGCTCTTCATGGTTACAAGTAGATAATAAATTTATCTTCTTTTTTTTAAATTTAGGTAATATATTTTATGTATAATTTAGCTATACTGAAATAATAATAATAATAATAATCCTCGAAATCAGTACGAGTTGATATTTGGGTCTCAAAATCTGCGGCAAAACATGTGATGGAATTAAATTTTAGTGCAGAGAAAAAATCATTTTAGTTAACAGTTCGACAGGCAACATGATCGTCCCAATTAACCAACGTGCCTCTTGCCGAACACCCCGTATGCACGGGTTTGAGAAACAATCGTCCGGAATCGATTTGGATGTGGGTCGGTCCAACCCCAGTGCCGAACGCCGCGAAAGCATGGCATACGACTACCGGAGTCTCTCCCGTTCGATCGGCACAGCCCGACTACGGGTTATAGGACAACTCGAGTACATACACCATCCCGGGGCCCCTGTCCGTGCACGTGTATGTGTCTATGCAACGGGGGGTAATACATGAGTAGCGAAACGGTCGATATCCTACAACATGTATTCGTACACACTACGACGTCACACTCGCCGTTCGCTAGAGCTTTTACATGGCGAACAATGCGCTACCGTGGACAAAGACGTTATTATTAACGTTAGTCTCACAATCAGGACGAAACGTCCTGATCGTGCGCCCGTTGACCTCATCTTCAAACTACATATATTTCAGCTGTTAAGTTTTAATAGGTCGGAAAATAGAACTGATTTATGCTGCAATTCTAAACAAAATCGTAAAATTCGTAACCTGTTTTCGTAAGATTCATAAGAACTTATGAGTAGATCTTCGATTCTATGCATACTGTATGTCGTATTCTATGCTCAGCTTTTTACGATCGCTTCGTAAGCTATGACTTTATGATTTTACAACTGAATCATAGATTTGCTTAGAATCGCAGCATTAATTTGGAAAGCTATGAAAACTTAAGTTGCCCAACTTTGGCGTTTACAGCCAAGTTTGATTGAACAAAATTTTTGTTCTAAAAGAGAATAATGAAATGGAAAAAAAGGATATCTTGAAATAAGATTGCTTAATATAAGCTCCTTAATCGACACAAGCTTTAAAGAGACTTATTTAAGACTTTGTTATTATATCATGATATATTTAAAATATATTATTGCATTTTTGTTAACAATACAACATTTGTATTTTTAGTTTGTATAATTAATTATAAATTAATCCTCAGTATACGCACTTCAAAAAACTCTGCACACTTTCGAATCTTCCTAACCCGGCATTTTCTTTTGCTTATCTCCGGTTGCAATGCATCGATTTAAAACTTTATTTAAGTCGATAGTTTGAAGATTCAAGAAAAAGAATATCCCGATCGAAAAAGTTGTAACACAAAAGATATTTTGCAATAAATAAAACTAAAAAAAACGTGTAAAAAACAATTATTTCTTCAAAATTTCACATCTTTGTCAAAAATAAATTTAAAAAAAGATTCTATTAGTGATAAATCAATAGCTAATAAATTGAACTTTTAAAAAATAAAGACGGTTTTAAGATCAGTTTCAAACACTGCATTTTTTGGTGAAAAGAAAATAAGTAATTTTTTAGTTTTATTGAAACTAATTATATGGTGAAAAATCTTTAAATTTTGATGAAAATAAATAAAAAATGCTTCTATCGTTATTCTATGGTAAATATTTGTATTAATTACAATAATCTTACAAGTAACACTAGCCAAGTGCCACACGCCGATTTTAATAAGCTTTGAATATGTTGTAGTCTAAATAAAAATAAGTGATACATATTTTTTTTATACGTGCCCATATGGCCATTAAGGGGATGAAACATCCTCTTGAAAAAAATCGGTTTTCATATTCCTGAGCGAATATCGTCGAAATACTGAAGGATATAAAAAAGTTTCGAATAAAATTTTATGGCTTTTAATATACTTTATAACAGTGCAATCAGATTTTTTGAAAATATCATATTTTTCAAAATCCTTTCTCCCTTCAATTTTCAAAAGTGTTTCACTCTCTTAATGCCTATATGGGCAGATATAAAAAAATGTGTCTCTTATTTTGACCTAGACTACAGCATATTCAAAGTTTATTGAAATCGACGTATGGCACTTGAGTAATTTTATTTGTTAGTATTAATTAAAAATGACGAATGAAAAACTGATGGCTCACAAATGAAAAAAGCATTAATTTTCAATTCTTTTTTGTATTTTTTCGATAAAATTATCGAGTATTAAAATTAATAAATACTCAAACATAAATGCAAAAGTTGTTTTACTAAGTAAAAAATATTATGTCTTACATAATGTCTAATATCTGAAATGACGCCAAGTAGCGTCAAACCACGTGCTGTTACCAAGCCAACTTTGTCTTTCTATAAAAAAGAACCATAAAAATGACATAAACACATTTATGAAATATAATTTTAAAAATATTTGTTTACTGTTTTCTATTAAAAAAAAACTCGCCACTTTATTTAAAATAAAGACAGTGCTCCGAAATTAGCTGCTAATCGTCAAATAATCTCCAATTCCTTTCTCTAACAACACAAAATTGACTTAAATCACTTTTTATGACGTACATTCACACAAATCACAAATAATTCCAATTAATTACTTCTACTTATATTTCAAGTTTCTTGTAAATCCAGATTTCCTAACGATTTGGCACCGGATTAGCATAACCTAACCACGCACTTCGAACGCTCACAGTTTGATGGCTTCTGGCACACTAGGGTTACTAAGTAGGGAAATTGTAAAGGAAATACATATGCTTTTTTCTCCTCAAGCCTCAGCGCCCCTGCTCAAAGCGTGTCAAATATCTCAATTTTGAAAATCGGTCAAATTATGTAACCCTGTAGTGACTGCCCTCAAGATTAATTTCGGAGCTCATCGTAAATAACTTTTACAACAAAAATAAAAAATAACAAGAGAGTTATATTTGTGCAGAATTATGAAAAACGCAAGTTTACAATTTGAAATGTACATATTAGCCTATGTCACATTTACAATTAGATAAAAATTATCTTTTGTTATTCTACATAGAATAGTAAAAAAATGTAAGCTTGGAATTTGCAATACATTATCCTATAT
>VBVQ01003585.1:0-18102 GCA_011636635.1 Tetramorium simillimum
ATATAATATATTATATATTATATTTTAAACATAACCATTAAAATTTTTGTTTTAATTTATAATACATTTATAACTTTATGAATAATATTAAATGCGAATTAAATACAAATTTTATATAAAATGTAATTAATAAATTAATCTGCTAATAATATTAAATTATATTAAATTATATATGTAATATTAAATTAATTTGATATTACATGTCTTTTATTACATTATATGTCTTGCACAAATAATTTTAAAATATTCTCTCTAATATGCTATAATAGTTTACAGTGTGGTTCATTTTAGACTTTTACTGGAAGCGGAAGTGTTGGCGATTAATAATTTCGTTTGTCGAGTTACGCCGGTTTTCGTATCGATGATATATTTGGCCCATTGGTACTGAACCACCGATTTAAAACTGGTAATCAATTTTTAAACGACACTCGATGTTGATTCAACGCTATACGCACCCGGTGCAACGCCTGCTGACCGGAGCCCAAACGACTCGCCTGTGGCTCGTAAAGTTCGAAATTACCCCGGTATTTTAAAAATCCCGTGACCCTACGGTGTCTGGCGCCATGAAAGTTACGAATGTGCCCAATAGAAAACCACGTCTTTACTGCAATATATAACATCAATATATTGAATCGAAATATTGATTCTTTAACATTCTCATAAGAAATGTATCCAATTACATTTTATACAAAATAGTTCCTTAAATTTTCTACAAATAATTTCACCAAATATACGTAAAGTGACATAATTAATTCTCACTTCGCAAATTGCATTATGCCAATACACATTCTTTTCTCATACATCTAATCTCGTTTATTTACGTGGCGTTTCTTATTTGAGAAACTGTTTGCGCTAATATTCATAACAGATATCTTTACCGAAATAATAAATGACCCTCCGCGAGACAGATAAAGAAAAAAAAAAAGATTGAGAGCCGGAGTAGTCAACGGGGGCGGCAAGGGGCGAAAAACGCGGTCCGGGAAGGCCGGAGGCTCCGCGAGGCGGGTAGGTGCGCCAGCTTTTTGCTTGATTTATATCGGCGAGCACTGAGGCGTGCAAAGCCGCTAGACCCAAGATACGCGCCGGTTAACCCTAGGCTTGGCATAACTAAGGAAGTGAACTTAAAATCATGTCATAATAGAAAGAAAAACGAAATACGATAGATCTCGGTAGGAGATGACAAAAAAAAAGATATGTAAATATAATTTTTAAAAGTTCAGAAATTTTTGTACATGTGTATGATGCGTGTGTGTAATTACAGGACAAACATCGCGCAAAAGTTAACGAGTAAGAAAAAAAAAAAAAAGAAAAGAAGAATGAGGGTTTTATCCTATGCAACTTATCACTAGGCGCGGGGTTAATCGTAGCCTTAAGATTCTGATTTGTAACGTGACGGGCCGCGGGCGGGTCCGTTTATTCCGTAACGTGCGAGTGCGTGCGTACGTTCGTGCGAACGAGGCACCGGCGTGCGTGTTCGCGCCGATGATGAATCGCCGCGCATCGGCGCAGTTTATCAAAACTCTCGTTCGACCGCCGTTATCTCGCCTCCCTAGACGCGCGGAGGTGGTGCCCCGTTATACTCGGGCGGCATTCGCGCTACGTGCATCTCGGCGAATGAATCTCGGATGACTGGCATTCGATTGCGCTTCCGCTGGCATTCGCCGCCGCCTTTTCTCGCGGTTCCGCCCGCGAGAAATTATCGAGTGACGAACGAGCGCCGCGTATTTACCTCGCACGCACGCACGCACGCGCGTATTCACGCACACACGATCCGACAGGTAAAGGTAAACCGAGCGTTCGTTACGAGGATGAAGGGGAGATCTCTCCTTTGCGATCGCGTCGGTTCTCTCCGCGCATCGCATGCCACTGGGATTCCGTTGCGATCTTTGACACAGCAGTACCTAGGAATACACGCCGCATATATTCTCCGATATTTTATGTACTTTTCTCTCGATCTGTTTTTATTTCCTCGCTGCTTCACATCCTTTCTTGTTATATTTTATAAAATTATCAATTTCACGAAATTATGTCTCAAATCGTCAAAACTACCAGTTATCTCCTCAATGCAAAGCACAGTCGAGATAGATGTACGCTCTCGGCTGGTTTCGTCGATCCGGTGTAATTATGTCGAAATATTTAAATATACTGTAAGAAACGCCGACAACGCGCGGCGCGCAAACGGTGATTTTAATGCGCGGCATTGATAGTCACGTAATCTCGTACTGGCGTTATATTTTGCACTCCAAAGCGCGAGATAATTGTACACTTGGGCCTTCTTGTCATACCATTTATTGCGGAATAGAAGCAATAATAACGTACAAAGTGCAAAATACCGGAATGTACGGTGCGGCGTTCGCGCAATTACTCGCGATACAAGAAAATTATAACGTGTTTATCCTGGTAAAGAAATTCATCAGCATGTAAAGAAAATATTTGTGATTTATACGGACAGTGGTTGCCAAAGCTTATACATAAGTATCTGAATCCAGCGCCAAATTATCTGAAAACTGGTTCATGCTGAATTCCCGATGAATAAACATCGTATCGAGATACGAGAGCGAATTCATCAAAATTATATTTATACTCTCTGCTTTTTGTATGAATTTTTACGCAGGACGTTTTGAAATCTCGAAAAGATTTATTTTCCCTGGAGAAGATCCATGTTTTACGAAAATAATCGAAGGGGCAAGACACATCGCCATATTACGAATCGCGACACGTCCCTTCCCGAGCTTCGGCAAAGGTTTACAACGCACTTACTCCGGTGATTCCGTACAGGTACGCCATTATTGGAGAAATTCGTAAATAACGAGAGCAGTTGTGTTAGCACTACAGCGCGGAACGGTTATATCGACGGGGCTCGAACGGGGCGATAAAATCAACTTCGAGGTCTACGTGTCAGTTTTTAGATGCCGTTCACGTTACGGTCGTTTTTGTAATGAACAGTAGCGCATCGACGCCAGCCGGCGTATTACTACTCGTGTTAACGGATTCGTAATGGTTTTAGTCGACTATCAACACGTTTATCGATTATACACCGATTAAAAACGATTGATTCGCTCTCGCGTTAACATCTTTCAACTTACAATTGGCCGGGTAATCGCTGTAAACACGTTTACCATGTAAATCGTTTAAAAAATTTTTTTCAAATTGCCATTAAACTTTTGTTTCTGCTGATACATCGTAGGAAGTGATCTATCCTATCAGGATACACGATTTGGACGGACAAATGGAGCGCGCTCTCTGAGGATGATACAGGCCTCAACCACAAAGCTATTCCGGAGTTCTATCGCACTCCGTTTATCCTCTCGGCTCCGGACCTCTTCTACCGTTTACCCGCGCGAACTCCAATCATCGGTAACTAAGACGCCGTTGGAGAGTCGCTGAACGTAAATTAGCTCGGAACTGGTTTAGCTCAATGTGTTAATTGCGCCTCTCCGGGTCCTGATTTGCGGCGCGGCAATTGTACGGTTTATCCGACACTGCGGAGCCGGGCGTAACAATTACCCCGGTGCGCGCGCTAGTCAGTCGACTCCGTTTCACGGCGCACACACGAGGGGGGTGTATGTACACGCTATCTATTACCGTGGTACACGCGGAGGCAAACGGGACGGATGGGGACAGGGGGAAGTCGCTCGCTCTCTTCTCTATCCGACGGCGCATTCCGATATTGTTTTGCGCCCGCGCTCCGCCGCTCGCTTCCTCGCGTGCCTTAACCCTCCATTAAGCCGGGCATCTCGAGGTAACGACTCGCGCTCCTCCGGGGAATGAGGAGGGGGGGGAGGGGCGATCGGAGAGAAGAGAAAAGGACAGGGGAAATGTGCGAACGCGTATGTTCAAGAGACAAAGAGAGAGAGAAAGAGAAACAGAAACAGCACCTTTGCGCTTCAGCAAATACCACTCTCCGGCAGTTCTTGTTCCCTTTGACTCCCACAATCTTTCACGGACTAGCGAGCAACGTCGCGTCTGCACGCGGCAAGGAGCATGCGGCACAAAGCGTCGGGGAATCACAACGATGCGGCTGCTCGAGGTGCGAGCAGGCGTAAAGGTCAAAGTACACAGTAGCACCAAGAGATCGGTGCTGCGTGAAGCAGCGGGGTATCTCGTCTCGCACGGTCCTTTTCATTTCCTTCTTTTTTTTTTTTTATTGATAAGAGTGCCGTATTACATCCGTAATTGGATAATGACAATGATAGAACGGCCAAATTTATGAGTCAGGTACGAATTTAATTTAACGAAAATTGAGGGGGGTCCCCCCCTCGAGCTGATCGTCCGTGGCCCGCGGGCGTAATTTCGAGATTCCGCAATTCGTCCCGCTTAATCAGCATAACGGCACCGTCCGTCGTTGTTTCTACAAAACCAACCCACCAGTTGCTGTCTGATGAGTGGAAAGCAAGAAACGGACATCAAGCGAAATTTTATTCCGGTTAAAGCCATTAAATGCGACGAAATGGATACGTAGTAGTTTATGTCTTTCGTACTTTGTTGGCTAACGTAAAACGCTAATTAAAAATGCAATTAAGGTTCCTCAATTGAAAATGGCTCTTATTTTCGTGCTAAACTCATGATATCGCGATACAGAAAACTTCTCTTTGAGAAAACTCACACAGGTTTTGTCTTTAAAAAAAAACTGATTTTCGTACTTCACTCCCATATCGGTCATTATTAAAACAATTGCGATTTCGAGTTCGTTCACGCGGCACGGCTTTACGCCGATTCACGAGAAACTCAATGAATTTAATGTGATCTCTATGGAAGACCGCCGGTATAAATATCGGGACAGCAAAATATTATGTTACCCGAAGGCCAAAAAGTACCGTCGGCAAGACCAGATGAAATTTATACACCACGTCAAAAACCACGTGCGTACCGCTATATTCGCGTACACGACGCGACATATTACGCATCGCATTTCGTTCCAATAAATCTCCCGCCGTCTCGAAATTTGCCGCGGCCGCTCGCATAATTCAACGCAAGTCCCGATCGGCAGAAAAACCTGTCTCCGGGCGCTTCCGCATATGGAATTTCTGTGTTCTCTGGAGATTTCCGTCCGTCCTCAGCTTCTCGCTCACGATCTCGAGCAAACAGTAATACGCGGAAACCGGGATAATCCAATATACGAGCGCGGGAGGCACATATTCTCTGTTTGTATTTTAATAATGTATGGTTTCCGTAGATTCTCTCTCTCTCTCTCTCTCTCTCTCTCTCTTTCTCTCTTGAAACGACATGCGAATGATATGACCCTCTAAAAGCGTTACAGAACATTTCTGGTTACGCGTATCTGAGGACGATTCTTAAATACATAAACATTGCCATTGAAATATTCATTTGTGTCCTCGCAACTCGCGGACACGTAACGTGATTCGACAGTGAGCATACCGTGATTGAAAAGCAGTTCAATCTCTCTCCTCTCTCATTCGGATTATTTTCCTGAAATTTTCCTCTAGATACCATCTACCTTTTGATCAGCGTGATCAAAGGTCGTCATTTCTGATTCATCACGATATTTCAGTAAAACAATTCGCGAGTCCTACTGACCTCGAGCGCCACTATAAGAGTCGAGAATTTTTTCAATATAAAACGTAACACTTTGTTTCACCAATTTCACTTATAATCTTGAGTTTTACAGTAATTATAACATTCAGATATAACATTCAGAATTCGAGAACTGCCGCTGCAGCTCAGTTCAATACTGCTCTTTTTATAGATCCTCAGAGAGAATTTATGAGTAACCTTTATCAACAAAAAATTGTCGTACGTGTCTAACAACTAGTTTCAATGACAATCCTTTATCGCAAAAAACAAGATATATTGCATAAAGTACGTGTTTACTAAATAAGGTCCAGAAGGGAAAAAATAGTGAAATAATATTTGTCCGTATCCGTTCTCAGGCCCGGTACGTGTTTAATGGCTACTTTCTCTTTAAGCTCATTCTAGAGTTTTTATAATTTTAGAGTTTTATATGCATTTCTTAAGAGATATACGTGGACACTGGCCATACCGCAACACTTTGCTTAGCACGCGCACTCGTTTTAATCCGCCCTAATCACAATTCAGTAGAAACTACTAAGTGAGACTTTTTACCATGGGTGAGAGCGAGAAACTTTCGACGAACAATTTCTCTCTCTATGCGCGCGCTGCTGTAACCCTTCCCAAGTCCTTTCTTCCGAGTTCTATGTTTCTCTTGTTTTCCATGTCTATTGCGCGAACGAGACAGAGACTCCTTGGCCTTCCGATTACCTTCTCCGAACACATTTCGCATGACCGAGGAGATACGACATTCTCTACTTCAGAGCATCTTCGTGGTTCCGTCTCTGTTCTCGTCTCGCTCTCGCTACCGCTTCGCGCTATTCGTATCAGCACGGAAAGCCTTGTCTCCGGTTCGTCGACTTCCGGAGCTACTTAAGAAAGTTTTCCAGTCGGTGCGACGCGAATCGCACTCGATGCCGCACTCGAGTCACGCGGTTGCTAGTTGCAGGACAATGGACGGTTTCTAGCTGCCGATAATTTTTCTCGTTGTTCGCGGAGCTTCGCGCGACTCCGAATACAACTTTGGTTGAATCCACTCTGCGTCCTGCATCCTTTATGTGCGCAAGCTACGCTTTTTCGCAATTTTTAACGAAAGAAAAGGAAACTCGAGGAGATTTCTGCAGCGGTTTTATACTCGAACCATTAAGAATAATATAGTGGCCGTAATGCGAGTCTAGCTCGATATTGCATCTAACTTTGAAAAAAAAAACAACAATAAAAGCATCGAACATGAAATGTGCGTTCTTTATAACGCACATTTTATGTTCGATGCTTTTATTACAGCCTTTTTATAAAGAGCCGATAAAGAATAATATCTTTAAACTTCAGCTTTTAGTCTAGGCGAATTCAATACTCATTCATCGCCGTTCATTCATTTCTACTTGGAAATATTACTTAATTCTTTCAGATCTCTAGAATGCGATTCTCGTATCTAGATAATAATTTTACGCGCAGTGCTACGAGCTGCTATCATGTTCTATTATTGTTATAATAAGATTTGAATTGCTAGGTACTAGTCTGCGATCATTTTCACCGTACGCGGCCACTGATATTCATGTAATTCGTACGTTACATTCGTATCCTGCCGTTGATATTACATCACGAATGAAAGCAGAATATCAGATGCGATCTGGATCTCGCTACTTAAGACTTTTGCCTTATCACATCAGGCCCGAGGTGGTTAGTGCCATGTAATTGCTCGATCTTATTACATCGTCAGAGCGCAACGTCGTTGTTACTTTAATAGCGTGTAATTGTGAACAGGGTAGACTCCCTGGCGATATCCAATCGAACATGAAATCTATTCCCCACCGTAATCTGCGATCGCTCGCTATTGCGGATTCCCGATCGACGTCGATTGAGACACTAACCAACCAGAAAATGGAGACATTATCTGCGAGCGATTAAGATAGCGATCTGTGGCCAGTAAATTTTTAAGGTGCGCTGAAATTGTCGATCCGGCACGTTCTAATCTCTTAACGATCTTCCATCGGATTAAAACAATGGGGGAAGAAGGAAAAAGAACCACGAACGTATGTGCTCGACAATAGGGTTTCTTGAAGCGGAAAACACGAAATATCCGATAAAAAGTAATTTTCCGAATGTTATGCAATATTTGTATAATTAACCGAAATGGAAAATTTCAAGTGCTTTATATTCAATTTTTAAAGATAATTATGTTTTTCGGACAGGCCTAATTATCACTGTTAATCTCGTTAAAGATTACATACGTAATGAAAATAATTTATCGCAGAGCGAGTTAAAAGCATATCTGTGTAGAAAATGATTTTTTATTTATACTGTAAGGCACTACCTCTTTGGATAATTTCTTTGTTCTCACATCGGTTCGATTAATCAATAACAATTTAATTATTCTTTTTTCAGATCACTGATCTTGCCAATTGAAAATCCGATAGCATAAAATAATAATTAAAGACGGGACAGTCGAATAAAGAAGATGATAGAACTCAGTTTCAGATAAGTACATCATACTTTCCCTTCATCTAGGGCGCCGAGTCTAAATCTGAACGAGCAGATACACATTGACGTTTTGTGAAATGCGAGCGCGATCTTACGAATAAATCTCCGGCCGTTCGATGCCTCGAGTGAACTGTACGGGATTAGATTTAAATTGTAAGCACGAGTACGGGGAAAAATAAAGGTTTTACTACGGAATTCGATGGAAGCACGCCCGGCTATCGAAAGTACTCGCGCGAGGAAAATACCTCGCAAGAGTCAATACCGCCCATCGCACCGCGCTTCGTAGGATTCGAGAATAGGGCGCTACTTCGTTAGTACAAACCGCAGAACGGGAACGTGATCCAATCGTCCGTCTCTCGCTGGCTCTTGCGGGTTGCGGGCAGAACGATGTATCTGATCTCGCATCACGAAGCGCAATATCTCGACCGTTGCGTTTTGTTCGTTGAATATCCGACCGGCATGCGAGGAAGAAACTTCACTCACCGGTTTAAAACACTCACTCAAATAGGCTACTCGCATGACCCATGAATATTAATCAAATTAAATGCATTTACATAAAATTACGACTAAACTTCAGAATTTAAATATGCGTATTATATACGACTGCCTCACTTAGCACGTAATGGTCATTACTATAATTGTCATTTCCGACTAGAAAAATAATTACCGCTAAATAATCGTAATGAAAAATAGGTATGGCAATTAGAAGAAAACTGGCACGAGAAGAAAAGAGGAATGCAAACGATTTGCAACAATTGTTTGAAATAAGCTTATCACCACAGTTAAAAAGATTTGTGTAAAGAGGAAGACATCGAGCTATAGTGCTTATTTTTTATTTCTGACTAGTATGCGATGAGAACATATTAAGGAAAAGGCACCGATTCTCTCTTGAAAGTCGAGAATTTTCAAAATCGAGAGTATTCAAAATACGTACTTTGCCAAAATGAAATTTTCCGGATCAACAAGGTCCAGTCTTGTGAGATAATTTCGGTAGGTAGAATCTACATTCAGTGCGATAGTAGTCTGAGCCTGGAAGACGTTTTCATACTGACGAGAGTTCGTGAGAAATCGTGCGCGGAGCTATCGCTGAAATTTTAGCCGGCTCCATTTATCAGGCGGCTCCTCGCAGCCTCCTTACAGCGCTGGACCGCGCCGTATCGCGGCACCGACCGACGAGAGCGAAGGGAAGAATCCAGATGCTGGAGAAACGTTACATACGGCACGGACGTGTCGGCCACGGATGATAGCGATCTCTCGCGGGGAATTCTCGGTAATGTTATAAGTCCTGCGCTTCGAATAACTCGGATAATCGTTTTACAGATTCCGTGTATATCGTGCTCGCGCTGACCCACAGTCTCTGACGTACATGCCCTTCGAGGCACTTTAAAAGGGCGTGAGAAGAAGATGCGAGACTCCTTAAATTTGGAGATTGGCATACATTGTAAAAGAAAGCACGTAAAATAACGTAAACATTAAATATGATTTTATGTATAATTTTTTACAGCACAGGTAATATTCGTATAATAACTTGGCGTAGAAAATGTGTGTACTGCAGCGCGGTCATATGAAGACCCAATTAATTTTTTTCAACAACGCCGAAAGATGAGTTTTCTTTGTGTCTTGTGGATCAATTAAACTCTAGATTTTGTACTTCCGCAATTTCACTATTACGCGACTGCAATTTCCTGAATGAAGGCACAAGCGCGTTCTATTCGACCTTAGTAGTCACGAAGGAATTCATTAAGTCGAGGGGTATGGTAACTATTTACATGATAGAAGTACGTAATTATTTACTTTCTACAGTACACACAGTTCAAGTTATCTATACAAACGCGTTTAATAAATAGATTTACAAGTATGTTTACAAGAACTTTGTAATAATATAATCAACTTAATGTATAATATAACGATGCTGAAATATCGTGTAATCTCTACACATTTTCGCTACGAAGCAACCTAAAGTGTAAAATTTGCATCAGCTCCGCCTGGAAGAAAAATAGTCTCTCGAATCAGCGGATTAACGGAAAACAAGACGTAACAACTTATCCGTGCTTGATCGATAGCGGGATGCGGCATATCGGGCCGTCGTTATTGGAGCGCATTTAATGAGTTGTTGTGTGATAATTTAACGAGTCTGCCGGCGGAGATTGCCCACGTTCATGACGCCGCGCCATTAATTAAGCCGCTTGAGTTTCAACGGTTGAGTAGTCAGGCAATGTATTCCGTGTCAGAGGTAAGGTGCAATAATTCAGATTATGGCGATGAAAACTGATTCGACTTTGTGTATACCAACGACTTCAAAGGAACGTATTACCTCTTCGTGCTCGACTGGCGCGCATCTATAAGCGGCGTCTCAAGCAGTTTGCGCACGATTGTACTAGATGTGTACCAGTCCGGATAATTCATAAGTACCAAGTATTTCCGGTTGCGAATGTGATGCCGATATATGTTATCATACAGCTATTCCATAATGTGCGTCTATTGTACGCATAATAATAAATAAATGTCTTTCTAAAAATTAGAAAACTAATAATTAGAATAATTAGAAAATAACGTTTCTCTCAATTTCTTTTTATAGCATAAAGAAAAAGTCAACGTAAATCGCATATTCATACACGTAATGTTTCGATTATATTATTCTGCGTTTTTTTTTTCTTGACGTTACGAAAGCATCGACAGCTTCGATTAACGTTAATGAGAAGATGCAAACGATATTCAAGAAAATATGATTCTGCAAATAAATATTGGATCGGCAATAAAAACGGACCTCGTCGCGATCATTCCGCCGCCAATATACTTTTCCCGATACATTTCACAGTGCAGCTGCGAGAACAGATAAAAACTTTACGGCCCTACCGGGTATGTACATATGTATCGGTCCCTGTTGCATAACGCGCAAGAATTATCGAGCAATCGCACGGAACGTAACAATGTCCGCACAATATACATAATCTCAAGTTCATGCCACTTATTTTACGTTTTATTTTCGACTGAGAGCAATTCTGAATTTTTAAATTATCAATATATAATAATCACTTTTTCGTTGTTTACAGATACGATTTATTAATATTGAAATATTTCACCGCGATTTTAAATTTTTAGACAAATAGAGTTAATTATCTCTTATAAAAAAAAACACATCGCGAGAATAAAAAAAAGTAAAAGTCTCAAAAATATATTGCTTTGTGTTTGTCAAAAAAAAGTATGATAAAGATGTAATTAAAATTGTCATACGTGACTGTCATTTATTCATCAAGACAGTTTTCCGACGACGTTATACGAGCATCATCTACGGTAATTAATGTAGATCTATTCGCTCGTTGGCGAATCCCGTTAAATCATCAGTGTAATGGCACAGCTGTACGAAATACGGAGAACGACATAAGTGAGACATTTCGAGCAGTGTGACGCGCAACTCATCGCCGAGAACTATTCGCTGTACGTGCGACTACGTTGAGGTAATTGCGATAAGTAAGTTCCCGAGCAAGCTCGATCCACTTACAATTAGCAGTGAAACGCTAGGAATTCCATCGCGGTAAACTTTCGAGACTTTATCATAGCAACCTATATTTCATTTCTAAACTCTCTGACGCACCTCGAAGACGCACAGAGACTTTGTCGTAAACGAGCATCATTCCCTCAAAGACACACGTTTATCTTTGCGATTGTTGCGTGCCGCACGAAGGATAAAAGGAGTGGAAGTTTCAAATTCGCAAATTACTCTTCCGCAACTTGAATCATTATTACGTTGAATGGATTGGAAGAAGAATTAGAAGAGATTTAGCAAATACTTTTTTATGATAAACTCGGACTTTTGACATAACGATAGTAGAAGCTTTGTACTTATAAAACCATTTGTGATCAAATTTAAAATGCTTACGATTGAGAATTTCATAAAATTTATAAACAATAGTAAGTATTTCTTTTTTATCATCATAACTGTAGTAAAATACCAGACACAATTAAGCGCGCGCTTTAGATGAGACCGTCTAAACTTAAAAAGGTGTTACATTTTCTCAGAAAATCTCGTGACCGAGGATGTTTTTACGAGAACCCGTCGCGTCTAATTTTACAAAGTACTCGGCGGACATCGTAAGACTAGGATATTAGAAGCGCTTCCGCGAGATGCGCGTTCGTAATGACTGTTTAAGTTATCCTGAAACCAGCTACCTCGAGTTAACTCAATTGACACAACTGCCATTTAATAGATCTATTACACTGGACGTACCTTAATAGCTGGATTAAGTAGACTCAATTTCACTACAGACGACAAATTGCGATGTCTTTTTCTCGCTATAACATCTTGTTTTAATTTATAAAACATAAATAGCGGCGCGAACGCTTTAACGATAATAACCTTTAACGATAATAATAAATTCGAGCATGCACGAATTGAGGCACTTAGAAAAGACCTAGATAAAAGAGCTATGATGAAACCGACTATTAAAAATGTAATGATGAAAAAGTAACGATATAAGCTTAGAAGAGTTATTTCTACGTTGAAGGATTATTTATAATTAACGTGACGAAGCAAACAAATAACATCGGACAAATATTAAAGTACGTATAGTAATATTAATTGCCAATAGAGAGATGTGTCAATGAATTGATTGACGATTTCGCAATGCTGGAAGAGATGAGGAGAAACTTTGCTATCCGAGCTCTCAGGTATGAAAGATTGGTATTGTAACTCTCATAGTGAGATCGTAAAATCTTTTTTATGGACCAAATGATGCGGATATAGATACTAAACGATCGCGGGACGTACCGGTTCGAGATATACGGCGAAACAATAAATTCCGCCGCATTGATTCTGCGAAGATCCCACCGCGAATCTTCGACACGCGAAGCGTCATTGTGCGAGCATTACAGTTTTATGTCCCTCCTAACGAGATAAGAGTTTCCGAAACTATACTTTCTTCGTAAAGTATTTTATTTTGTGCCCTCACGTGATTCGTATTAAACAAGCGCCTTAACGTTTCGCCGCTGTGATGAAAAATTGTATCTCAAAGATCCCGCACGGTGCAACGCGATCGATCGCAACGAATTGCATGGCTCCAACATAAATAATATACGAACGAGATTAATCGTACGAGAAAAACTGCGAGGCAGGTACGTCGGATCCAATCAGAAAGACGCTCCTACCCGAGGTTGTTAAATTCAATTGAATTAATCCAAGACGTGCCGCGCAAGAGCATCCGCGGAAATCGATACATATCGGCAGCACGCGAGCTCGGGTAAGCGTTTTAATAATTGCTGGTATAATAAAACTTCGTATATATCATAACCGTATCTCTCTCTCTCTTCTTTCTCCTTTCTTTTTCTCTCTCCAAGCTCGAACAATACTTGCTCCAAGATATGACAGGAAAACAATACAAATGCCATTACATCCGCTATATTATTTACGCCCCGTATCGCGTAAGAACGACTTTATGACTGTGCCAAGGCAGTTGGTGCGCTTAACACCCGCGATAGGACATTAAAAACAAAACTGGCGAAAAATCTGGAATACGCGCTCTCGCGCGTATGCAGCGAGCGATTGCGAATACCGTTGTGCACTGTTACACGCTGTGCCAGCAATGCAAACAGACCGTCGACTGTCGACGTGTTCGTGATTTAATTCAGCGCGTATATTTCTGCGCGGCAATACTTCGTCGGCTGAAAAAAAAAAGAAGGGGGAAACAGCCGTACCGTGAAAAAGTAGTAACTACCGAATTTCCAATTAATCCCGCGTTACACAGTTAAAATTGTTTAATTAAAAAGTTATTCGAAACTGTTTGATTTCGCTGAATGTTTGAGATGACTATTTCCGTACACAAATATTCCCAATTTATCGCAATCTTCGATTACACAAGGGTAAAATTAATGTTGAATACGCCCGCGAGACGCGCAACGTATCTACAACGTGATTTAAAGGATATACGCTTCTCGCGTGTCTTCTTCTTGCATTTCGATCGCGTAATAGCGTTACATCCGCGCTATTAAACGCGCTAGCATTTTAAAGCTCACTCGCGTCATTAGCATTCCTACTTTGCCGCGGGTAAATCGAACCGATCTTTCATTCGCAATAATTATCCTTACGATTAATAGAACGCGGTGGTCTCGGCTGCGCCAGCTGAAGTCTGATGAGAAGCGGAAAACTTATAATGGCCGGCCACTCCTTTAGATTCTGTCCACGAAGCCGCAGTTGGCGCGATGGTCTCCGAGGGTAGAAACTGTCTCCTGGCAATCTGCCGGACGAACCTTTAGTTCGTACCGTCCTGCCACGTACTTTCCACATTTTTCCTCGCGAAACATCCTTCCGACAAGAAAAATACAGACTCGCTACATACACATTTCCGAATGTGATGTTTGACATTGTGCACGCATGATGAGTAGCGTTGAAACCAGACGCGGTAGAAATCAAACTCGCAGGACGTAGATTCGGAAAATTTTTACCTCGGCAAACAACGACCGACATTGCATAATTTTAAAGAAACACGGCTCGGCGAAAGTTTCAATTTTATAACTAGCATTGTTAGCAAAAAATTACAGAGTACTTCTACAATAAACTGTTATGCGGAATGTGAAATATATTTGCGTTTCGACTGCACTGCAAAGTTATAAACTTCTAATGAGATTTCATCTTAATTGAAATATGGTACAAGCATTAAAGAAGCAAATGCTGAACCACCATTCAAGAAATATTGTTAATCGGAGTGTGTTTCCGACTGTAAATCTTTCGCGGGCTATTACAGGGTATTTGTGTGATAAGTCGATGCCGTTATTGCTGGCAATTAGTTGCCCTGCTCCGATATAGCTCGCCTCGGGTGTGCATCTATACATATTTCCAAAGGTGTGCGGGGATAGGATGCGGCAGGATTCGGCAGCCAGGAGAGGTTGCACAGATGCGACGTATACCGAGGCTGAGCGGAACATCAGCGGCATTATAAGTGGCTTGTAGATTGCCGAAATAGGTTGGCCGCAACGTGGCCGCAGAAAGGACCGACAAAGAGAGACACAAGAAAATTTGCTGGTAGAGAGGCGCATCGTGCAGAAACATTAGAGAGAACTTGGCTTCGTATACTATCATCTATGTAGATGGTGTTTGCACATTGACGGCAAATGTTTGCAGAATTTACCCTCTCATTAAAGTAGATAAGAATTCATATATAACTGTGTATTAACCGGTAAAATTGTGTACATGTTTTATAAATGTAAAAACGTTCTTCATTTGAGACGAGGAATGAAATGAGAGAAAATTGTTGGAGTTTACGTATAGCATAAGAAATAAATAGCTAAACGTACAATGCCGAATAAAAAGGCTGCGACTGTAAGAGACTGATATCGGTCACATTATATTTTATTAGAGACTGCTTCTGGCTGTTGTGGCACTTAATCTCGGGCTTTATAGCGCCAGTGTTCGATATGCACAATGCACTTCTGCATATAGATCTATCGATAAATTTACGAGAACACGCAAATAATTAAATCGCTCGTGTTAGTTCGCGCACATCCAGGAAATTGGGCATTCCGCTTCATGGAATTAAAGTGCCGTATCGCGTTCGATGTCATATTCAAAATCATGTTTTCGGTGATGCTCTAGCTTAATATACTTGCCCGAATTTTTGTCGGAAAATGAATGCCGATCACCACCAGCAGATTGCAGCGTATCGCGAATACATGTACGGAAATTTCTTTGAAGAAAAGCTCAATCGAAGCGGATGGAAAGAATAGGCAGAGCGTAATCGAGCGAAAACACCAACACAATGGATGAATATAGCGATCAAGTCAATAATGAGTCTCTGATAATCTAAATCAACTAAACCTCAATTCTTCCAGTTATCTGAGCCTAAACTACTCTTTCAAAGCTTGCAGAATAATTATTCAGAAATTTAATAACACTCAACAAAAAAATAATTTTGATTTACGTGGAATCCTTTAAATCTTAGAGGATTTTACTCTTATTTTGATCTCAAGAGAATTCCTCTGAAATCAAGAGAAAAATACTATAAACAAGGGTATTTAAGATAGAAAAAAGTATTTTTTACTTTATTGAAAGAGGAATATGTTTGCTGTAAAACAGTGAGCTTAGAATATGAGATTATAGGAAAAATAACTTTGAACTTAAAATACTTTTTTTTTGGTGAATACACGTGCAAAATACATACAAAGATACGTATGTTGTCATTTCTTTATATAAAATGTGTGAGATTATTTTCGTGTTGAAAACAAAAAGTGAATTTAAAAAAAAACTTTCATTCGGCAGAGTGCAACGTTGCAGCGCGCAAATCGCTCTTGACATCAAGGGCGTTCGTCCGGATAACCAAACGGCTGTCATCACCGTCGCCTCTACTCCTCGTCGTATCTTGAATGTACTCGACACCGCGCGCACTCGTTATACGCTGCAATGTAGGAAACAACAATTTCTCCGAATCATTGTCTCGGGGCGACAATGATCGATGAACTATGCGGCGAGGACAATGTGGCAGGGGTGCCCGGGGAACGGGGGCCACCGACTGGAGCTACATTATTGCGCAGCATCGCGTAGTAGTACTACACGTATGCAGTATGACCCATACAGAATTAATACCATCGTCTGCTGTCAAGTGCTAATCGACAGCAGTGTTCAAGTTCACCGTCTTGTGTACGATAATCAAATTTGAAATTTATATACTTCCAAAATTAAGCATGACATAAAATATATAAAATATACTTTATACACGTATGACTTGTAACGCATAATTTTAATCTGGAAACTTGTATATATAGTTAAAATTAAAGATACCATAAGTATCTGTTATATATATTTGAAATTATATAAAAGATCTTTAAAAAAAGTTAAGTAAGACAAAAAATGAATCGTTTGGCGAAAAATTTGAATAAAAAATTTGAAATGTAGAAATGAAAGTATTTTTCAAAAGTTACGAGAAAGTCTCGATTATATTTTGTTGTCCTCGAGCAACTCATTCGATACCTACTGGAGATAGCATACATATGAAAGGTATTTATGGTGTCTTGTGCCATTCCCAGCTCTCGTACAGTACTTGGAACTGTCATTAGACTAATTATACACTGCTCATACGGTTGGTGTCTGTAGAGACACCAACGGTCTATGGAGGATCCAACGTGGGGATCGCGCCGTACAATTCCGCGGTGGCTTAGGGCGGCGACACAAATTCCACATCCTTCTTCCCGGTCGTCACGCGTACATGATTCGCAGCAGTATGATTTTCTAGGTGACAATCCCCGCGGCACGCTAGCACAAATTGTTCTACTTCCGGGTGAGCGTTTCGTTTTCGCGAAACACGCAGGAGCGTCACGTGTTATATTTCTAGCGTGCTCCCCTTTGTAGGAGGGAAAAACGCGTAAGTTTAATATGGACGCTAATTAATTTTCTTACAACTACTGACACATGAAATGTGTATCTATCATTTTTACTCAAAGACGACATATTTCCTGTGATTATATTTATATTATGCTTATGAATCAATTACTTTTTTTTTATAATTTGAATTGTTAAGCGGTTTGTCTTCTAGGGTCAGTGCTATTCTTTTCGTTCTTCTCTCATGTACCATGTGTAAGATTACATGTACCACGTAACATTTATCAATGAGAACAACCGCTCGTTAATCGCGAGTTGGTCCGCTTGAATGATGATCGATCGGAGAGTTCTTATGACGCGCGTTTTATGTAGCTTCTCGTGCGTATACGCACGCCGATAATACCAGCATGCACACTTCGCGCTCGTCGAGTAACGAACGAGTCGATCTCAAGTCGAGATATTGCCCTTATAAATGAGTCAGGGTGAATACCACCGGGAGATACGAAACTCGCGACATAAACGACATTAATTATTATCTTCGTCCGACGAGCCCCATTCAGGAGATTCCGTTTCGCGGAGCATAGGACATTATATTTCTGCATGTCCTGCACAAAACTTAAGGCAGCTTCCGCAAGATTCATTAGCTGTTACCGCCAGTGGATTAATTAGCTCTCAGGGGATCAATAGACTGTTATTTACGTTCTCATAAAAGCAGTGGATCTCGAAAAAAGGTATGTAATTAATTTATTCTTTATATAATATATATATATATATATATATATATATAT
>VBVQ01003586.1:0-18087 GCA_011636635.1 Tetramorium simillimum
GGGGGGGAGGCGATGCTGGGCTACGGGCGAGGTGGCGGGAGAGAGAGATAGAATAACGCCCCTAAGTGTACTTACTGCAAAGACCCGAAATTGGAGAACGATGTAAATCACTTACGAGATACACTGGCGCGAGCGCGCTCGAAGAAAAGCAAGACGCGCCACCATTTATCGTCGGTGCGATAATTCGCGCGGCTTCGTGCCGGAGTTTCCTGTCTTGTGGGGCTGTATCGGCACTAGCAGTCTGGAAGAGGAGGAAAAAGGAATTTGGATAGCAAGGCGAGCGAGTGTCGAGCAAAAAAGGACGTCTCTAAGTGATAAACGCGGCGGACCGTTGCGTTGTGAGATTAAAAATATAATAGCGACACGTGTGTTTCGTTACAGCAGACTTACTGATTTATCAAACTTGACGACAAACTTCTGAAATTTCACAATTACGCTACGCTTGGCTTCACTAAATTATTAAATAAGCTCAATTTACTAAATACCGCCGATATTACGTTATAAAAAAATGTAGTATTTTTGTAATTGAATTTTTTTCCGTGCTACGTTCATGTTTTAATACCATTCAATTATCCTCGCATGAAAAGTGAAATTGTATAACGGAAAGTTGTATTCTTAGTAGCCAGAGCATTGTATACTATAATATTTACGACGGTTAAACAATTCTTTATTGTTCTCGCAATAACAGTCTTCTGATTCGAAAATCGAAAACAATGGAATGGACGAATCAACCGTGGGATAGTCAGTGAGAGAGAACTATCGATTCCGAAAAGCTCCCTCGAGTCGATTTGAGGCAATGAACGGTCGTACGTGGTAAAAAGCGACAGGTATTAAATCATCGTTGTTACTCTCCTTTTTCAATTATACCGGCTCTTCGATAAATCTAAGTGCTATGTCGATGCGTCGCATCCTGTCCGATCGGATGTGCGAGAGACCACCGGCTATCACGATTTGATTTACCTAATGGAAAATGTTGCCAAAACGGATTACATGTAACTCAAAAATGTTGGATATATTGAAATATTTTTCTTATTCTATTTACGATATTTTTTATTCATTATATGCATTATGAATTCATATATATCATATATTTTTTCTGAGCTTTGATATTTAATAATACTTCGTAAATTGAGAACGTTTTATTAATATTCCTTTATTTTTGTTTCGTTTAATATTATTTTAACATTATTTATTTTTTGTGCAGTATTTTTAATTATTTTATTGCAATTTTTAGTTATCGGGCCCGATTTGTTCTTATTTTCAATGTAGATAATTAAATATTTTCAGAATAATTTGAGTCAACTATATTAAATCTGTTAAGTCTCTAGTTTACATATTAGCGAAGATCTTTACTCAATTCACACGGTATTCTAAACGTAATATAAAGACAGGATCTTCTAAGAGCGGTTAAAAAATACAAAAACATGTGATTTTATTTTTATTAAAGATATACTCAAATTTATAACCGATTCTAAATAAAAATATTTTTTCTGTACCAAAAAACGCTTAGTAAATATCTTCCAAAAACGAAATGTAAAATACCATGGAAATTCCCATCAAATAACATTGATCGCAAGTATTCGCGGAATTTGAAAAAAAGTTTAAATAATTGTCCAAGGAAAATGGTTTATTACGAAAACAATAGGAAAATACTTCGAGTACGTACGCACGAGATCGGATTGGTAATTCGTAGCTAGGCTCCAAACTATGTTCCCAACTTGTTCGGCAACCCTAGTTGCAGCCATAGCTCCGTAAACAGGTCAGTGTAGAATGACACCTAACTATAATCGTATCACATACTGTAACTTAGCCGTAGAACAACGCCTAAGTTAAAACAGAGCTTTATCATGTATCCTTAAAAAGTTTAATCTTCATGTATAAATAAACATTTATTCCGAATTTTAATCTATTTGTGCCTTGAAACTTGAAGTACAATAAATTTATGTCTGTGAATTAGCTAACTAAAATTATTCTCTAAAAATCAGTTAATTATCAAAATTAAATTCATTTTCGCAAAACTCAGAGAAATCGTTTTACGCAATATGTTTAATAAACATTTATATCATTATTATTTATAGATTACGAATATCACGATTGTATAATTATTTATTATTGGTATAATTTGTGTTATTTATATTGTTGTTTATATTATTTATCTTAATGTGTGAAACATTTGAAACACGTTATCTTATAGGATTTTATTTATTCCTCGATTTTGTTCTAATTTTTCGTTAAAGTTATAATTAAGTACTTATTTTTGAAAATCAACCGTACGCATTAAGAGAAAGCCCAAAGAATTTCTTCGGCTCACCTTTCTCGATATGCTAGATGAGCTCAGAAAGTCCGTGCAATAGTACGAAGAAAGAACTTAATCCAAATTGAAGAATAATATCGTTGGTTAATCTTAATAAGAAAAAAAAGATCGTGGAAGGTAGAAAGTCTCTGAGAAACGGCAGTAGGATAGAGTGAGTCCGCATTTAAATATTTCGAATGGAGACTCATTCGACGCGAAAGAAGAATGGAAGTGGCCGAAATGGCGATAAGGATTTTCTCGTGTTTTCTTTTATAACGTTCTCTGGTTCTCCCATCCTTTGTCGTTCATTCATTTGTTCATTCATGCGATACTTATACGAGATCCGGTTAAACAATCTCAACAAAAAAGATACGAAACGTTATTAATGAACGATCACGCAATATACCTATTACATTTTCCATGAATTATTCAATCCATCGATTTGTTTGTTAACTGCATAATTAGAACGTTTTTGTACCTTCTATATGCCACATAAGAGAAATAGTGTTTCAAAGCATTTTATGGAAAGTTGCTACTTGCAGAGGAGAAAAATTCTCCTTTCCTATGATCATTTTACAGAGACGAGCGTTCGTAATATCGTCTCTAGATCGTTCTTCAGAATTTAATATCGTAGTTACTGTCACTGTATATCATATACCAGGACTATAGGCATACATATAAGTTGTATGATTATATATTGAGTCAATTCAATTCAAGTTCAACCTATAAGCTTACAGTGTATAATTTTGAACAATAATTCCAATAATATTCCGGCGTAGTACAAGTTAGTTTGAATATAGACGGACAAGCTAATTTCTACTCGATAAAGCACAAATCTGATTAAATTCATGCAACGCGGTATTGCCTTGTCGTCGAGACACTTTGTGCGTAAAATTACATTCACGGTATTGAAGCCCGTGATCGACCTTCAAGAAAGCGCTGGTTAACCCTTCAAGGCCCGATATTGCGTCGATTAACTTTGGTCGTAGTTTAACTGATTCTTTATCTCTGTATTGTTCTAGTTTCAGAAAGGAACAAAGAGTCAGTTAAGCTCAGGCTAAAGTTAATTAAGAAAGTTAACCGTCTTAAAGCGATTATCCGTAAAACAGCGTACAGAGTGTGTTACTCGCAAGAAATTGGAATACATTTAACGCGCTTCATGATATGTTTCTTCTAATATTATACTATATTCCTTTTAATATATTATATTCTTTTTCTGCCATATAATTATAAATATTTTAAATAAAAAGTAAACTCATATATACAATATATATTTGAATTTGCGATAGAAACGTAGTATTGTGCCGAAATATAAGGTATAATTTACAGTTAGTCGCGAATGACTAATTAGTGATTACATATTAGTTTCCATAACGATATGGTAATCCATATATTAGCTACACGTTGATTTATGAGGTAACGTTGCCAACAATTTTTCTTCCGATTAACGATTTATCCGTCGTATCGAGAAATTTAGTACTCTCTACTATTAAAAACATCGCGCAAGAATAAGAAAGTAGCAAACTATGACATGACAAAAAAATACTAAGCAAAAGCTATTAAAGTAATTAAAAAACAATTCAGATATTAATTGAGTATCAATAATATTATTTACTATAGAGTTATATTCAATAGGATCTGAATTTTGCAAACAACGTTAAAATAAATATACATACATGCTTGATTAAACACTTATTGAAAATGGGTGACCAACGAAAATTTAATATTCATTTACATGAAGTGTCGATGTGATAAACGATCCTTTGTTGCGCAGATTAATCAAGTATGTATAGAGGTTTTTACGTTAATTATGTAGACATTATTGTGTTACAACAAATAATTTCCTTCTGCTGTAATTCTATGCCTATAATATATCAAAGATGTTTCATAAAACTAAAATGTTCTTTACAATATTCTTTATTTAAATTTAAGTATTTAATTTTAATATATAAATATGTAAATTTATTGAAAAAATTATAAGTTATAAAATCAATTAAAAATTTTTTCACGTTTAAGATTAGAAAAAAATATGTTTCAGAATAATTGTATGGAGATACATAAAGTGTAGTAGATTTCATTTTCTGATGATTAGGCTCTATTCTCGTCTTTGATATAGAAACACGCTTGAAGGCCTTCATTCGAGTTCGATTTAACTTTGTCGCGCAATAGCGTACCGTCGGAAGTTAAATTACCAGTAGAATCGACGAACGGAGTTATATCATGCTTTAACGAGAAATACTCATTCGAGAAACAGAAGTACAAAGATTACATATTCCAAATAGTCATAAATTAATATATCGTGCAAATATCTTTTTGAGAGTCATTTTGTAGCAAACATCAACCAAAATCAAGCTAAGAGAATGTAAGATTCTTATTTAATATAAAAAAAAAGATAATATCGCAGATGATGATTAATTTTTTTCAGAGTAATATGTCAGAAGAGCTAGAGAAATACATCGATAAATTTTTGTAGAATACTTTCAGAAAACAGTTTACTTTTCATTGTGATTATTATAATTTAATAAGAAAGACAAGGGCTCCGACATATCAGAAAAAATCTCTTTTCGATTTCCACTTTTTTTTATTTGATTCCTACTCACCGAATCAACCCATCGACATCATTAGCCGATGTCATCCGAGATACCGGTATCGATTTCGAATCATACTAGCAAGCGGATGGAGAAATTTAATTGGGGGCCACGTAATTCCCAACTCAATTCGAGCGCTTGCCTGTCACGAAAAAAATACCTGCTGGGGCGTTGAGCTCACGAGGAGTCAGAACTGCCAGTAAAATTGCTCGAGGGAAAAATTTTCCTGTTAAAGCGGCAGCCTCCAAGATCGCTTACGTCGATCGTTGCGTTGATTACGAACACAATTTTTAATTACTTCTTAAAACACTAACGCCTCGCGAAACTTTAAGTTGAACCTAATCCTACCATCCCCGTAATATTTTTGTAAGCTGAATCATCGCGACGTAACGTATATCTAATCTTTTCTGCAAAACGAATAGCTCAGCTATACATAATATATGCCGAAAGGAAATATTTTTGTTTGTATAATATCATTTGCAGCAATCTATATTTCCATCTACATATTTATATTTATATTTATATAACATTTATTATATATTTATATAACATACATGCTGAAAGTAGTTTAACACATTAACAAGAAATTGTTCCGAAATTACCATTTACTATAAATATTAAAAAACTTATGAATATGAATTATCAAAATCGGTCTCATCGTACACACAAACATCAATTTTTACAGATGTGCAATTATTCCTTTAAGTAGTACAAATGAAAGAACATATTAATTTCATTGTCCGAGCTCTTCGTCATATACGAGTCCGTCGTTCCTTAAATTTTTACTACAAAGCTTATATTCATCGTATGACAGACCTCTAAGAAAATCAGTTTTCCATGTACTGTTATAATACACCATTAAACGATTCAATTAACGACCGTACTTTAAATAAATTAGTATTCAAGATTCCCGTATACTCTTCTCCGAGGTCGAACGCAAAGTGAGTGCGGAAAGAGGAGATCATTAAATATTACGGACAAAGTACCCCGTTTACTTTTGCCAGCACGGAGGTTCCAAGTGCGGCGAGTTGAAAGGAGGAAGAGAGGAATGGGTGGTGGAGGTGAAATTGTAGGAATTGCAGGGCTCGAAATCGTCAAACGGAACGCTAAGGAAGCTCTTATCGGATTTTTCCGCGGCAAATCCCTTCGAACTATTTAAATCGCACTGCCAAGTATAGCACATACTCACGTAATTCGCCGGAACTATGCGGAAAGTATTCCGAGCGGAAACGAGGGAGCGAACTATTTTGCGTTCTATACGCAGCCGGGAGATCCGCCGACCGAGGGAAAGCCACAGTAACTCTCCGCGGCAACCTCGAACGAATTGAGACGAAATTGCTACGGCGGGAACGACGGCTTTATTCGAAATAGGATATTCCTGGAGTTTCCCGGTTGGATATACGAAAGAGCACTTGATCATGCAATTAATTATTTAGTCGAGAGAATATCTACCTATATGGGTATATATATATGAGTATATACATCATCCTTTTCATATCGAAAAGTCCACTACGTGAACTTCATAAAAAAGTTCGTCAATGTTTTTCGACATATATATGAATGAAATGTTCATCTATTCTCTGATATTAACGATACTAGTAAATGTTACACGTCAATTGATTTATGATCTACAATTATCATTAATATCTGTGATAAATTAGCTATTTAAATGAAACTAATAAATCAAATATTCAAGTTAGATGATATTTGTAATAACTTTCGCATATCTCGCGTTAAATTGAAGAACTCGCATTAAATTTGCGAGGTAAATAAAAATATACGTGATTGTTACATAAACTGAAACTTTATGGCATGTATAACTTCGGTGCAAAACCGACTCGCGCTTTCAAATTCGTTTTAAATTACCAAACATTTTATTAAAGTTATTAATATTTTAATTAAATAAATTACGTGATAAAATTATGACTATAAATAATTTTTGACGTTACATACTTTCGTAATATATTCTACTCTATAATATAACACGTTTCCTCTCTTTGCTCTTTTGGTTGCAAGTACACACAATTTCACAGTATTATCGATGTTTATAGTACGATCTATAGCTAAATAAATATAATTTAAAATTGATCTTGATTCATTCAGTTCACTTAAACTTCAATATCTCCGTTACCAAAGCTTCGAAGATTTCTTTACGACTCTTTCATTACCTAAGAAATTGCACGTCTTTAAAACTCTGGAACTTCTCACGGTAATTAAATCGCGACTCGAATCTCAGCTTCGTTCGAATTATCCGACCGAAGTAATAATTTCCAAGTATCTATAGATAATCGATGATACATCGAGCGTACACGAGGCTCTGCTCTAACTCGAGAATTTTTCAAGCCCGAACGGGATCAAAATAAAAACGTCAGCCGGCGTTTTCACCACGTATCTCGCTTAATCGTGCGAATTTTTTATATGTCTATTCAGTGCCGTTCGAACAGTGACAAGTAACAATATTGCACGACGTCGCCCGCAGCCGGCCATGACTGTTTTTCAAAAGTAGCAATCTATGTAACTGGCGCACGATAACAAAAAAGCAGCCGATGCAGACACTCGCGACATGCGTCGGAAACGAAAATAATGAATAACACCGAAACATAAACGAGCAATCAGGAAACGAGGATAAAAGTAATAGACATATCCGTGTGGGATCATTGACGAGCGCTCGTTATCGCTACCATCGGACTTTTATTGGCTGTCCCAGTTTATAGTAGCGTACACAGCTCGCTACTCTCTTGCCGCGCGATTCTCTCAAATATGCCTGCCACTTGCCTGCCAATAACTACGGTCGCAGGTATACGATTTGCATTCGAGCGAATATGTCACGTCAGTCTCAATCTGAAAATAACGAAAACTCCGCGATTGCTTCGGCGCGGGGCGGTACGGTAGCGATCGATGTGTTTTATCAAAGTGAGAATTCGTTTGTTTCCCCTTCCACTCCTCAGATAAATAAATACGATATTTGTCAACCGTAACCGGTGTTACATATCAAAATCATGCGTATACAAATATATGATCCGAATACAAAGCGGATGACTCGACGAGATATCGCTTATTCAATTGGTCATTTTCATCAATTCACACGCACTGGTATTTTTAATTAAATATTAGTATTATCATTGCGCGGAAGTACAACACGGATGCTATTTATTTTGATACGCACACACACACACACACTCACACATACACATATTGATATACACATTAAATATCAAAATAAGTACAGTTCATTTATTAAAATATCAAAATAAAAAAATTTAATATTATTTAATATTTAATTTTTTCATAAAATATTAATGTGTAAATACATATACGAAAAAGTGAATCATTTTTACAAAAAAAAAAAAAAATCTCTAATGTTCGATAATTAAAAGGCGAATAAATAGCTACAACTGAATCTGAAGCTATCAAGCTATTTCGTCTCATCGATGTTATTTACGACTACAACGCTTTCGCGCTCGTAGCCGAGATCTAGATGTATTTATCATTTGGCACGCGGTACTCGTTCGCATCCCCGACGGGGATCGACCATGCGAAAACAAATGTCCCGGACATATATCCGTCGGCGGACACGGTAGGCCGGATCGATGTCCCTGTGTGCTATTTTGATCATGGTGCATTAAAAGGACGAAAAGAGAGTTATCGAAATCACCGGGTATAAAAGGCAGACCGACGAAACTGAGAAGCGGAAAGAAATCCCGAACTTTCCATGAAGCGATCCTTCGTATCGCATCCGAGTCACGCGCCATCGACGAAAATCTCCGTCGTTTTTCGTGAACCTTACTCGCGCGTTGCAATAAGCCTTAAACTTTGTACACAATATCAGCACTATATTATAGTCGAATTTTAAGCCGTGGTATGGGAGGCATTGCCATTGTCCCCATGAGTATCGTTTAAACGGTTTATTGTTAAATCGTGTTCATACAACGCGTTCCCCCGAAGTTTATAGTTATAAACGAAATGCACCGGCATGGATATTAAATCGTTTGCGTTCCGATAATCTCGCAAAATGACGTGGACTATGCCACACTTGCTAGAATTTATAATTTTAGAGTTGATTCGGTGCAAGAGTGCAGATTATTTTGCATTTCAAATTTACGAAGCAGACGTCAACATACGCAAAATACATACATATATATAAACATGCAACAAATAACAAGGGCAAAGATTATACTGTAGAAATTATTTCAACTTTCGAAATCCTCTTTGGAGCAGTTACGTCGACTATGCGAAGTCCGATGTGAAAGAAGTTTCCAAAATTAATGAACATATTTCAACGACGACATATGCTAAGCGCACGTTAGAGTCAAAGAGCATTTCTGGTTTTGTTAGCTTTTTGGATGCGGCAGGTGAACGGGAAATAGTGACTTTGTGTACGATCGGGCAACGGTCCTACCAAGCTATTATGCGTTTCCGAAACAAGATACTCGTTTTCATGTTTGCGAAATATTTGATATTGGATGGTGCTGCATCAAAAACTCTGTTATTCCGGCATAATTTATAATGTGACGTGACAAAACGGAGTAAACAGATAACCAATATTGAGCGGGTTAACTGATACGTTCGATATCAACGATATTCCAACGTATGCGCGCGCAAAAGAAAGCACATCGAATATCAAAGAGCGAGCAAAGGAACACTCTGCAATGTTTTTTTTTTATTCCATCGCGCATGTAAAAAATATCTGTATAAAAAATAGAAATCGAAGAACACGCGCACACTATGGATATAGACAGAGAGACGGTTTCTCCTGTTAAAGCTGTCTGAGTGATATGGCATTTGTGAAAAATTCAAGATCCAATTCCACCTTTGAAATCTCCGGTGAACCATCGGAAATACGGTTCTCTATGACGGCACAGCGATTCTAAGTGTATGCTGACCATTGTTTCTCAGTGGGGATCATAATGCGAAAACATAATTCCCGAGCTACTCCACAAGCTCTCACCGTCTCTTTACGAAGCCAACATTAAAGAGCTGTTTCAATTTTCATTTAGCATGAGTCAGCTTTGTCATGAGTTTCAAAATGTTTCATAGCGCTCCGTTGACTGTGAATCGGTTCTCGACCGCCTACTTTCCCGAACAAGAATTAATTAGGAAAACAGATTTCAGTAAATCGTTATACTGTCTCCTAATTACATTATATTTTAGTTCATAAAAGGAATATATTTAATAAATATATAATTCGTAAATATTAACAATTTCTTTTCAAATAATTCTTAAAAAAGAAATTCAACTGGTATTGAAATAAATTATCGTTCATCATTTATTATCATTATCATCAGTTAAATTCGTAAATTGATATATAATAAAATTTTGTTTCCTTTTATTTCTGAAGATTGCCTGAATTTTAATCGTCCAAAAATTCGTTTCTTTTTTATGAATTTTGGTATTTCCACTTTGAATTTAGTTGCGTTTTGTGAAATAAAAAAAAACTTACTTTGATTAGAACATAGACTTGTCGGGAATTTATTAAGATCATTATAAATTTATATTACCTACACACTCGCCTTTTAATCAGCTGTTCTTTATATTGTTGTAAATTAATATTACGAAATCACTTTAATTTTCCCTGTACAATTTATTAATTAAACTCTAAATTTAGCTTGATGTCGGAAAGTTCGCATATCGCTTTTGCCTTCCGTAAAATATTTCGATTACATCGATGCCTTATACGGGGCATCCTTTACAGGACACGTGAGCTTGGCTAACACGAAACAACGATATTACGATGCCCCGCGCTATCTTCCAAGCATAAAGTAGTGCTTAACAACTGCGTTACGTGCTTTACGTTGTCATTTCGTGCCGATCGTGTTCATGGTAAATGCTGCCGGAAAACTCGCGCGCGTATACGTGCATATATGTGCGCGAGCTGTATATGTGCACATCTACAAAACAGCTCGTACGATTTTAAGTCCATCGTTAAATGAAAAGTTCGATATGCACCGTCCGCTATTTCGAAGTTCTGCGTCGCAGTTCGCCATTTGCTATCGGTTCGTTCGAAGCGTAACGCTCTCTTACAGCTCGAAGTTCCAGATTGTTATAAAAAAAAAAATCTTTCCGTAGTTGTAAAAAAAACTGCTATTCATTTAATTTCTATGCGTTTCGTGTTGTTCAGTCGCCATCGATCTTTCATCGTGTCGTTACGCGCTCCTACCGTACACTGTAAAATTTGTGACCGCTGCAATTTCACGTTATCCGCATTAGAATCAGGTAAATAAATCAAAAATTTAACGACAAATTCGCAACATAAAGATAGACAGATAGATATGCAACTTACACAGAAATAAAAATAATTATGTTTGTACAAATAAAGAATTGCTTTCATTATTTCGCTATTGTATATATAATTATTTCAAAATTTATATTTTTTACTGTTACATTTTATCTCTCTTTAAAAAATTTTGTTTATAAAAAAGTAAACGCAATAGGGTATTAATTAAATTATTATTTACAGAAACGTCACCATTATGGAAAGTACTAGTAGAAAAACTATCAGACAAAGTAAGCTTTACTCAATTTCTCATTTTTTTCTTATTTTTTCTATTTACTAAAGGCTTACTCTTATCTTACACACACATTGTAAACAGGAAAAGAAGAGCTGGAAAATGATGTCACAACTGATTTATCAGACAATATCGAAGAACAAGAGAAGAAAGAAGAACCGCTAAAGAAAAATTTCAAATATTATCTTAATAGATTTCGATACTATCATTATTATTATTCCGAGAAAATTAATTCCTTCATCGCCGTGATATGCATGTGGGTTATTAAAATTCAGTTTTACTTAATGGGTTTTAGAATTAATGGAATGCCCTCAATTCATGAAATTGAGGAGAATGCTTTAAAGGACGATTGAAATTAATACTACTATTATTTCATAATATCAATTATACTTTGTGTGTGCAATCCAATTAAATATATAAATAGAATCGAAAAAAAGTCAAACATGATGTAATTTAAAAAAAAACAAAGAAACCCTTGCATTATTCTAATCAAAGCATCGAATGAATAAAGATTTGCCTTGATTCCAATTTTTCTTATCTCATTTGAATGTCCCTGACCCGACTTATTCAAAACTTCCACGCTTCAAATATATTCGACCGTATTGTTGCTGCAGAACTTCAAATATTCACGAGTCGATTGTAAAAGATTCAGTCCAATCTCCGCGAGGTGCTACACGTAATGGAAACCCCTTTGAAAAATTCCTCAGTCTGTTGTTATCCGATAAAAGTTGCCTTGCACGGTCACTCATTCGAACATTTTAAATGTTACTTACGAATCTCACGTAGCGCGCCATTACTTTTTTCTAGTCCTACTTTGTCTCGGAGGAACATGAATACTCCAACAAGCAAACTTTTCTCTTCCGCTCAAGCCACATGCGAGTAAATTTTTTAATTCATTTCCGCATTTCACTGCGCGTGTGCTGACATTGCGAAACTTTTCCTAATGCTCTTTGCTGCATTCGGATTGACATAATTTATTCGCTGAAGCATTTATAGTGCTGTAATTTATTTCTTACACATCATACTACAAATAAAAATAAAAAAAAGCGATGGAAAACTATAATATTCAGAGAGAAAGAGAGAGACAGAAAGAATGACTCGACTTTTTAGGATTAAAATAAACAATAAATTATTAAACCGATAAATTATATGACGAAGTAAGGAAACAAAAGTCTAATCCTAATGTTAATATTATATAGAATGCGATGCGAAATAACGTGTGTGTGCGTCTGTGCATGCGTGCGTGCGTATTCTAAATAGCTCAGACAGAAAGATACAGTTAGATTTATTAAAGTTTCTATATTTCGGTACGTTTGTTTTTGTAATTATACTTGTTAAATAAATGCGTTTGAATTTGTACGAGGAAGCAAAGTCCTTTATAATCTCACAGGGGATAAAAGTCATCTACTACTACTATTATTTATAAACGATATTTGTATTGACTTATATTTCAAACTGTCTTTTTAAGAGGCTATAGAAAGATTCATATTTGAGACTTAAGACTTGACATTCCTTTATGTCGCAACTATGAATCTATATAGCATTTAAGCACAAGCTTGAATGTAAGATTGTACTATGAATATCGCCTTATGACGGACCAACGTTGTAATCTGGGATAAATGATAGTCGCAGCCTTCATGTAGAAAAGGTATGTCAAGACCGGATGGAGACTAGCATGCAACAAAACGAATTCCTCTCGTGGAGGCTGGGTCCACAAAATCGTATCTACCGTAGACATATGTATTTTATGCCAAGCGTTATGGCCTTGTGGTTGATACTTGCATTATATCGTACATAGGGATATCTTTTATATAGTAAATGCAACAACAGCAAGCGACCTATTTCTCCTTCGAGAAACATTCGGGAGGAAACAAAATGTGAAACCATATATTCTTCTCGGATGATTTTCGCGTTTAAAATGTTAAATTATCGAATACGTTGAGAATATATATATATCTTCTCACTTATATTTTAAATCTCAAAAAAATTCTCTCTCATTAAATCTCTGATAATTTCGAAACATAAAGTCAGATTATATTTCGCAAATTATTTTTCCGTCTTCTACATTGATTAAATTTAAAAAATTATAAAACCACGTAATAATAATAATTAGTGAATTAAATACATATATGAAAATCATTAAATGACATTGAACAACACGTTAATTACATATATTTATATACTAAGTAGTGGTGACGTGTAAATTGGATTATTGCGTACGTTTACATGTATTAACTTTGATATATGCAATAACAGATAAATTATGAGTAACAAAACAATGAGATGCTTAATTAATATCTCGGACGCTTTTATATACATAGATGAAGTTATTATTTGATCTGAGTTTGTTGAAAATATTAATCGTATATATTGTGGAATATTATAAGTGATATTCTTTACTTGTGTGTTAGACACGATAATAAATTCAAATTAATAAATATCAGAAAATAAACTAACAATCTGTATGAATTGGACAAAATATTAAATAAAGTTAGCAAAACTATATATCATTCGCTAATTATAATGCTTTTATCTCTCTACTGACGTGTACACAATAAAAGTTCACCATTCTTGAACTTTTCGTATTATAACTTTGAATATAAAAAAAAATCATGTTTTCCTCATAAAAATCTAAAATAAAATTTATATAACATTTTTATGAAAATAAATAACGTTATTCTAGTCCACAGATCGAATATCTCTGATGTAATGCGAATACATATATTTTTACCAGAAATCTTTGGACGACTAATCCATAGGGTGTGCAAATTATATCACGCAACATTTGAATGTAATATTGGAACAACGCAAATCAAATGTACAAGTATTTCTGTTGATTCACGCGTTTCATAGCTTTGATTCACACATGCACACAAAAATTTAAACGCACCCACGTCTCTTGCAGCCGTCAGCATTGCTAGTGCACCCTCTCCCCCCTCCACCGGCATGATAATTTATCAGGATCATTCCGGTGGTCGCAGAACGCGAGCGTGAACAGGACACCCGGCGGATTTATGATAACGATAACATTGAATAATTCGTGGCAACGATTGATCGCATGGTCACGACGAGATGCACGACCAATGCGACGTTTCAGTAAAATTGCGCGGGCGTAGAAATTAATGTACGACTAGACATTTCAATAAACAAGAAATTTCATTAAGCGATAACTTCGAAAAGTTACACGGTTTTAAGTAAATTGAATTTATTATATAAAAAATTCTAAAGTAATATCTATGAATTTTTTTGTATGTAAGAATCAAGATGTAGATTCAGAATGAAAAAAGGAGTAAGCTTGATGAAATAATAATTACGTTCTTATTCGGCATTTAGATATTTCGATGTAGACTTCACCGAGTTCAATTTGCTTATTGATGAAACACTTATAATGCCTCTATTCATTTTATAGACGGCCAAGGTAATTGAGAAAAGAAGAGTTCTCAACATTTCAAAGGTCGTTATTACGATTCGCAGACATTAAGGTTACAAACGACATGTCAGCCCTCGCGGCTCGATTTCCACGTATATAACGGCGGTATATATCACACGAAAGCTCTCCTCTACGTGGGTGGAGACGCGAGAGTAACTTCCGAAAGGCCGATAATCTTTGCCTTAATTGAATGGCGAGGGGAGAAACAATGATTCAAATGTTTGCGACGCGCACCCCATTTCATGCTTTTCAGAAACTATCTGCAAGATAACGGGGAGGGGAAAAAGTGAAGAAAGAGCAGGAAAGTTAAAGCGTCTCCGCAAACACAGTAGGGAAACAAGATAGGGTGGGAAAAAAGAAAAAAAAAACCCAAACAAACGAGAGACTACTGTAAATCCGCAGTGCTGCGTCACGATTTGCAGCTGTACCGCCAGTAATTACGCGTCACCAAACATGGCAATGTTTTGCGTTTTATCTGACTGCCGCGCTATCTCGCGACTGTTAACCGCTATGTTACATTCCGCAAACGGGAGTCGTACGTCTCGTCGAAATCGAGAGATCCCCGAAGCAATCAGCCACGATTTGCTACCATCCTGATTACGTTCGAAGGATATATGGTCTATATACTCTGTCTGTATACTGTAACAACAATCTACGAACGATATACATTGTGTCAAAATAGAGTTTGCATTTGATAAACTTAATTAGAATAAAACTGCATTGTAGTGCAGTGCCGCAGTACTGCAGTGTAGCACGATAAAAATGGTTCTCTTTTGTTAAAGTTCACGTGCACGTTGCCGTAAAAACTTTTGTAATAAGATCTGTCTTGATATGAGACATGATGGTACGTTAAATAACATTTATAATTAACCGACATATATAAAAACTGTGTCTAAACTATCCTAAACTTGAGCTTCGTCAAACCAAATCGAAAATTGGGTCGCGTTCATCCTAAAACACGGCACGAATAGAATCGGCAGAAGAAAGGGAGATCAGGAATTTACGAATAAATGGGCGGTAAAGGCGGCTGAAAGAAGAACGGCGAAACCGGGGGAGGGGGGGGCCACTTAAGAGCGAAAATTTTCGTCTAAAGTCGACGAATAAATAATTCCCGAACGAGGCATTTCCGTGGAGCAAGGACCCACCTTTCCCTGGTATGAGCCCGGCCACCTCTCCGTCCTTCTTTCGAATTGTGTAGGATGCACGGGGGCGACTTTCCCCTTCCTGTGGGACAGTCGCCCTTATCACCCATTGATTTACATCTCCAGTTGTTCCTGCGGGAATCCGCCTACCTGTCGCGCTCTTCCCCTCGTTTGCCCTGTTTTTCCTCGGCGATGCGTCGCACTGTCTGATTCCCAGTTTTATTTTCTCTTTCGCCAGCCCCAGAGGTACCCTCACCCTCGTTTCCACGAAAAGCCGTCCAGGATTTCCCGGATACAGAGAGTTCGCGGTGCACTTTATTATCACGTTAGACGGGAATAAATTAAGCAAACGATGCGCGCGCGCCTGCAATCCTGGCATCCATACAAGATATTTTACTTGTTTTTGCGACACCGTACATAAATCGTGTGAATATGCTAAAATCGTGGCAAAAATAGTAACAAAATGGCCGAGGGCTAAAAATATAGACAAATATACACAATATTGCAAAATACTGCAAAAGAAACCGTTGCTTGGTTGGAAACATAGTGGAAGCATCGAATTATTCTCATTTCTCCCATTTTCGCGGGGATTACACTCGATCTTCGTCCACATAATCCACGCTTTCCTTTACGTTGCCACATACTATTCGCGTCTGCGACAGCGGAACAATAAAAACAAAATATGTCCTGACGCGACATAGTTTAGAGCGATACGGACAATCAGTTCGCAATACGATATCCTTTCTTTTCAACATACGTGATTTGACATTGAAAATTTCAGCGATATGTTATGCGCGTTAGGAATTCGAAATGGGGAGATCTTAAGAAAATGAGTTTCATTAAAGAAATGCTGCATTAAGAAATTGCTCTAACCGCAGAATTCTAAACCTGGTGTAGGAAAACGTAGGGTGAGCATCTCATTTAGGATAATTAATACTTCTTACACGATGAGGCGGAACGACCTTCCATTATCACATAATGATAAAGTATTACAATTTTTCAAACAAAATAGTATTTTTGTTATATATGTATCATTTATGAAGCATTTTTTTAGTATTAATAATACTGATAATAACCGCAATCGAACAATAATCGAGGATAAAAATAGGAATTTTTTAAATAGACTTTTTCTAGAAAATTAAAATTAATATATTAAAAATATATAAATAATTATAAGCAATTAAATTTTGTTTTATATGATTTTACCATTTATTATGTATAACTTTTTAAAGTCGAGTTTAAATTAAAAATGTACAAGACATTTTTATTTGAAAATGTTATTTAAAAACATTTTTTAATGTTATGAATAGTTAACAAGTATGAAAGATTATAAGCTCAAGTTTAATATAGATTAAAAATTTAGTTTATGTTTTTAATAATAATTTAAGACATTATTATCGTTCTAAATTATACAATTATATAATATATAATAATTTTTATAATATTTTATCTACTATTAAATAGTGATTGCTATTTTTTTCAAATAGAAAAATCGATTGCCTCAGTATATTAATAAAATTCGATACATGTAAATCCATTCCACATATGTAAATCCAAATATTATTATTAAGAATAAACATCACGTAATGTATTACATCTTTATCTAGATAAACAAAGTGCTAAAGGGAGCATCAATATTGATCTACGGAAAATAACTTTAGACCTTGTCTTTTACTATATTCGATATTCTAGACATATGACAAATTGAGGGCGGCAAAGCGGCGAGTATGTGTAATGGAGATGAGACAAGGCGAGACATTCTGATATTACGATGACAGCGTAACGCTTCAACACTTTGAGTTGTATGAGCGATGAGTGATGTTCACAAGCTTTGCATTAAAGTACCTTCGATCGCACCATGTATGGCTTGATAAATGATGTACCACGCTTTCTTAATCAATACACTAAGATAACTGCAACTCTGTCATTTTAGAAGATAAAAGAAAAACTAAGATAAACTAAGATAACTATTCTTGTATTTTAGGAAATATTAATCGTCACTCGACAGTTAAAATAGAATGCAAAAATAATCACTATATATCGTGTATATTGATTGTAAAATAACAATTAAGATGACTTAAAATCAGTATAAACTTATATATTTTTTATCTGCGGATTTATAATATAT
>VBVQ01003587.1:0-18084 GCA_011636635.1 Tetramorium simillimum
ATTACTCGAATAACCTCAGTCTTCCCGTTTATAGGAGCTCACACAACACGCGTCCGCACCGTTCAGCGGTCCGGCCGACCGCGCATTGACTGGCCAATATTTTTATAACCTAACTTAATTTGTGAGATTTTATTCAATTGTCATTATAGACAATAATTGTTGCAAGATGGTCGGTGAAAACGTTTGCAATTCGCCGCTACCAGCAGAAAAATTGCCAGAATGCTGGAATCAAGAGGAAAGAATGAGCGCATTGTTCTCGCCGTTTCGTAGTAAATCTGTAAACCCGCAGGATTGGGTCTCTAAATACAAGTTCTGGAACGATCTGATATATGAGTGGCTGGCGCACACCATGCAATGCAGTTTTTCCATTGTCGATTTGAACCAAGCCTTTAAAAGAAAGGGTTGCGCGCCGCTCTGTCTGCTTACAGTGATTGAAGAGCTTTTAAGGTATTCAACTACTAAATATACATCTAATGCTTTTATTAAATATTAGACAATCAGTTATTATAATGAAGGCAATTTGAGATAAAAAGGGGCACAATTTAAAATTTAATACTTTAATATTGCACATATTGCTTTGTTGTTAAAATATATATTTTGTGAAATTTTCTAGAAACAACGAGATAATTCAAGAGACTGACTTTTTTAAAGAACCATGCGAAACATGGACGGCCTGGTCAATCGATATATTTGTGAAAAGACCAATTAGCTGGTCGTTTTCCAAAATGAAGAATTACATTGTAGGTGAGAAGACGAATAACATAGAAGTTAGATACATACATCTGCGGATTGTGCGAGAATTAGGCGACGTTATCCTCTCCATCGCTGAAGATAAAAAGGATAATATCTTGTTCCCGATATCAGAGATAGTGGAGCATTGCAAGAGCAAAACAAAGAAGCAGATTTCAGAAAGTACAGTGAGATTGACATTGGAGTGGTTAAAACAAAAGAAGAAGGTGGTTTTCAAGAAGAGCTCCAATCCAAATAGTGAATTATTAGTTAAAATCTCTATACAAACAACAAATGAAATTACAGAGGTAGAAGAAGGCATGTATAAACTGACAAAACAGGAAAACAAACTAATCAAGGAAATAGAGCTTATGGAGCAAGAGAAGCTCAGTATTGTTAATGAAGCCAAGTTGTATTTGGAGAAAGAATTACGTCAGATGGCAAAGATGCGATTAAAGAGAAAAATGGAATTGGAAAAGAGAATAGAGAAGCGCGCGCAAGCTCTTGCAAATCTGCGCGTTCTCATCACCAATATTGAAGACGCGCATTCTAACTCTGCTGTATTATCTGCTTATAAAACTGGATCTGATGTATTGAAGAAAATAGGACAAAATGGAAATTTAACGGAATATGAAGTTAGAGACGTTATGGATGACATTAATGAGGTAAGCGGTTGTACATGTATGTATTATGCTTGTGACTCATACAGAGATGTAGTAATACTTATTATTATTATTCGATAACCAGGTTTTAGAAGAGAACAAGGAAATAGATTCAGTTTTATCTGAGACACTAAACACAGACTCTGATGCCGAATTGGAAAGGGAATTGGCGGAATTGTTGGAGGAGGATAATGAAATAGAAGTTTCCACCGCAGTTTCTGATTCAAATTCAGAGATTGAAAAATTGAAGCAACGTTTGGAAGGTTTACGTATGGAAGGTAAATATTGTAGAATTTATTATTACATTTCATACAAACTAATGGAATATATGATATAGGTCTGGTTTCACCCGGCAAAGATGTAGCTGCACTACCATCTGTACCATCCACCAATAAAGAAAAAACACTAAAGGAACTCGAGTGCTTGTAAGTTGCAATAGTCAGTTTATATAAATGTACAATAGCTTTACAGAATCATTCGTTTCTCATACTTTAAATAAATTAAATGTACATTATGTAAAAAATATGTAAAAATTTTTTTTATTAAGTCTTTTATTACAACTTGGCGTATATAAAGTTAAAATAGAAAATGTATATGGCTCTAATTAAACTTTTATTTCAATTTTTTATGTCATTTATATTTATTTGTCGTAAAGTGTATTATATTGTAAAGTAAAAAGAATGTTTAAGAATCCATAAAATACTAAGCGCTAGAATTGTGAAATAAATCTTATTTGTCATACATACAAGAAATTATTTCTCGAGTCTTTAATTGTTTCATTCAACAGAATTGGAACTTCATACATTTATGCAATTTAGTAAAAAATATAATATAGATAATTTATCGAGTATAATAGAGACTTTCATGGCACAGCATAAATATTTTTCTCGATAATGGCACACATAATAATTGATGGTTACATCACATTATTATGTCAGAATTAAATTAAATTCGAACATCTTGTTGGAGACTGTTCTGAGCATAATTGACGAGTCTGATTTTGTTCTATTTTTGTAATAACATCTTGTATCCATGAAATATGTCTGGATACTTCAGTATATAAAGAATACAAATTGTTATTACAACGAGTAACTCCACCCTCTTGTATCGCGCCGAGGGAAACGCTAACAATACCTCGGAGATACCATAAATTATTCGTTTTGAGGACTAATCCGCCGCCACTGTCACCGTCACAAACGGAAGAACCTAAAACGTATAATGGTCATATGAGTTACTTTTCTATTTTTCTTTGCACAAAATTTGAATAAACATTCTTAAATGTATTTTTTTTTCTTTCCTTATATAACATTAATTTGATTTAAATTGATAATATACAAATATTTGATTTTTTCTACTAATTGTGTATTCACATATCGATCTTATTTCACTTACTATTGTCTTACAAATATATTACACGTAATTCTTTTACTAACCATTTGTGTAGCCTGCACAAAATTTGTCATTGGTGATATATTGTTCCGTATTGACAGTTTGGCTCACGGATCTGCATTGGCTGAGTGGAATTATAGGTACTATCAGAGCTTGTAAGATTGCACTAGATGCACCGAATTGGGTTCTACCAAATCCCGCCACCTTTCCATAAGTGCCCGCTTCCACTACACTCCTATCGCTTAAAGTATCTATGCACACGGGAACCAACCAAGCTGATAATACAAATGGTTGGACGAGTTCTAATATTGCGATATCCTCGAGGTAATTTCCTACCAATCCCAGATAATTACGTACGATGTAAATACGTTTCACCTGCAAGAAGGCATGTGTAAACATTTATGCTCGACAATATTTTCTGTAGATTAATTAGCATCGCATTATATACACTTACAAACCTGATTCTTTTTAACGAGATTTGGATTGTGACGGTAATCGTAATCGCGAAAAATATTTCCCGTTAATACATGAATTTTACTGGCATCAATCAGTTGCCTAAGGTTCTCGTCGTATACACAATGAGCTGCCGTCATCAAGAGACTTTCTTGAATGATAGACGCTCCACAGAAAAATTCCTTTGACCCGCCTTCATCGAGGTACAATGTGGTGTGCCACGGAAATTCCGTGATATTTGGACGATAACCGCCTACTACGGTCGGTGTAACATCAGAAGGTAGAGTGCCGCATACTACAACAAACATTTCGATTGGAGAAATCGTCTCAGCATGATACAAAAGAACGGATTGGACACTCGTAATTATATAAAAAAAAGAAAGAGATAATTCACAGTAACCGTAACTCCATTCCGCGTCATTGCGATAATTTCATGTTTAGTTGGAGGAGGGAAGGAGATATTGAGATATATCGATATCATATAAAAGTTTATTAAATATATTCGATATGTGTATATATGTGCACTTAACTTAATAAGACATAAATTTGTACACGGCGTAATTAAAACTTATATCTTGACTCTTTCATTTAAGCTTTGGTTCATTAGGAAACAGGAAACATAATTTCAAATCATAGCTCAACTAGAAATTGTAATATAGAGTGACATAGGTATGTGTGAATTATCTCAATGATATGGATAATAACATATGTGTGATTACTATGTCAACTATAAAAATATTGTTCAAAATTGTACTATTTATAATTTTACTATCTTTTGTAGTATTTTTTATAATTTTAAGACCATGCCCAAAGCTCATCTAAGGCTGTATTATTTCGATGTGGTATTCTAACATCTATGTCCGGAGAATTTGGATTTTTGCCATTTGTATGTATAATTACTCTATCTGCCAAAACTTCAATAAACGTAACATTGTCTCTGTCAAGAGTGGAGTGGTATGTAACTTGACTATTATTAAAGTAAATATTTATCGTGAGCGGACCTGGAATACATCGCATAGGTTCTGGTTCCCATTGACCATTTGCATTACATCTCACATGCTTTCTTTGCCCGGACAGTAGAGTAGTTTCAGGTCGATAACTGTTTTCACATGCCAATGTTGCTTTAGTCTTTGGTGGAACTGGAGATTTACACGATATCCATTCATCGTCGTACATACATTCAGCTCTGATAGATGGTTTCGCTAAACCTTTGCAGCGTATTTCTATCAAACAAACATTTTAAATAATTAACATATAATTATGATTTTGATCATTTTGAAGACAATGAACGATTTCTTTGATTAAAATATTCAGTATCTAAAAATTCACACTTATTTATCCGTATATTTTTTTCTAAAATAGTTAAATACTTCAAAAAATAAATAATTACTTAATACTTAAAAAAATATAAAATTATTAATTTAATACCTAGGCAAACTGGTATATTAAGCCATTTTCCTTCGATACTGCAGCTAACGTCGGTCGAACCTTTTATTTTATATCCCGAATCACAAGAGTAGACGAGATGAGATCCTAATCCTAGTTCTGTTCCTTCTGGAACAGTACAGTCTTCTCTATCTGGACATTGCGATCGATGTAATTTCCAGTGACCGTTTTGCGGTTGCGGAGGTGCTCTGCAGCCGTTTCTGCTAGGTAAAGGAAGTGTTGGTCTAGCAGTCGGTCGCGTTCCTGACGTTGGTCGGGTTCCTGACGTTGGTCGTGTTCCTGACGTTGGTCTTGGTCCTGACGTTGGTCTTGGTCCTGGTGTCGATTGTGACCCTAAAATTGTGTCCCATCCAGGTCTACATAAATTCGGATCCTCGTCCGAGTTATCAGCACAATTCTTTATTCCATTACACCGTAGATTTCCATCGATACAAGCTCCATATTCACAACGAAAATTTGTGTCAGCGCAACTGCAAATAAATTGGCAAACGTTTGTTTTTCTGTACTAATTGTTTAATCAGTGTATATTTTAAATATGTAAAGAATCTTACGGAAGTGATTTGCATAAAGATATCTCGTCAGAACCATCTGTACAATCTCGAATTCCATCACACACAGCGGTATCACGAATGCAGTCGCCGTTATTGCATGTAAATTGATCCCCTACACAAGGTCTCTTCGTTTGAGAGTTTGTTGTGTTGCACTGAGTTTCGTCGCTGTTGTCGACGCAGTCACGATTGCCATCGCACACATAGTCTCCGGTTATACAAGCACCGTAATTACAGCGAAAAGCAAGATTCGAACACAGAATCTCTGGCTTGGTACACTCGGCTTCTGTCTCGTCAGATGAATCCCTGCAGTCTGCTCTGCCGTCGCATAATAAATCGCCTCTTATACATTGTCCATTTCTGCATCGAAAGTTTTCTAGCCTGTTTAAATAATTAGATTAGTTGATACTTATTTACTTGAGCATTACATTACTTCGACGCGTAAATATTTACCCGCAATTATTAATTTGCGCATACCCGGAACCAATGCACACTGTAAAATCCAAAATAGTTTCACTAGATTATCAAAATCTGTTCTCTGTTATTTTATATGTTGAGTAATTGTGCATATATAAGTTTAAATTATTTCAACTGTAATTAGGATTTTTCCAATAATTTACACAGAAGAATCCTGTTTGATGCTCATATTTTTTATGATGGAGAAATTATAAATTAATTGATCACAATGGCTAATAATATTAATGGCTAATAATAATCATATCACATATCAATTGATCACAATGGCTAATAATAATAATATAATGGCTAATAATAATCATATCACATATCAATTGATCACAATGGCTAATAATAATAATATAAAAAAACTTTAATAAATGTGAAAGAGATATGTATTACGTATTCATGTATCATCTTCGCTTTTTATCTATCCACTACAAGTAAACAGTAAGCAAGATAGACTCTTCTACAGAGGTTCAAGGTCACTAAACTGGTTTCTGAAACTGGTTAAGATTACTTCGGAAATTTCTTGGAAGATGCGGATGTACAATTACGACGAAATATCAATTAATATATAATAAAATATTCTTTCTAATAGATGCATGATAAATAAAAACAAATTTTTCTAAAAAGATTTTTTCACATATATAAGTTGGTTATAAACTCATTTACTTATAAATTAATTGATTAATCATTTAATCAAGATTGAAATATGCAAACTGAATAAAATTTTGTAAGTTAGATAAATTAACACTTCGAAGAATATTGACATTCTTTGAAGTGCATGTCATATATTATAGCATTTGTCTGACGTGACCTCGTTACTAAAACATATGGAAATAAATGGATTTAGAATAAATTAAAAATCGCTAATAAACGTGCAGTAATATTAACGGTATAAATCCAATATAAAACAGTTGCATTTTTAAATATCTTCACAAGCATTTATCAATGTTATTTTATCAATAATAAAAAGAAAATATATTGTCCATTATTATATCATACATTATTATATTACTATACCAAATTGATAAATAAAAGATTTTCGGGAAAAGATTATATTACAAAATTTTTCTATAAAGTTGTAATTACAACACTCAATATGGTGATTCTTATTTACCACAGTTGGCGTCGTAATGTTTTTTTTTCCTTACCGTAAACAATTATTATTAGTAATACGGGAATCCGTTGAACTATCCGCATGGTAAAGCACACTGTATGTGCAATGTCAGTAATTGCAATCCGCGCCTCCTTATATCTTGGCGCTTGATCACTCACTGCGAGCATTCATGGGATGTACTGGATACCACGAGACTGGAATTACCCAACGCAGGCAAAACATAGCGCGTCATCTGTGTATGCGATAGTGGTGGAAAGTTCAACCCATACGCTGTAAAAGTATTCAAACCACAAACAAATCGAGAGGGGACACGATGACCGTATATATACGCACATACTATCAATTTGATTTAAAGAACTTTATGAGCTAGAGGATATAATTTTATATCAGGATGTTTGATTGAAGGACGCTGACATCATCGATGTTTTCGGTTTTGTAAAATCGCTTTGTAATTACAGAAAATTTACAATTAATCTTACAAAGAGGAAACTTTAATAATAATTTAAAACTTTTCTTAAACGTTTCTTTATGTATTTAATACAGACACGGAACTACGTGTTTTAATAAACTTAATCATTATGCTCGGTTTCTTGTTCATTATCATCTTCCACAGGTAATACATCTCTATTACTAAACGAATAAAAAGGAAGGCCAGCTAGCCATTTCAACGTCCTATATAATATTAGTTAAGGTATTTAAATAGATTTAAATGGAAAAATTTATTATACAAGATATGGCATTTAAAAAGGATACGTTTGTTCTGAAATTTCAGTGTCCACCATATGCTGCAGAATATATGCCTTCTGAAACTTTTCTACTTCTTCCTCACATTCCTTCCAATCTAACGTTTCATGGAGACCATCTGTGCCATATCTTTTACCATAATGATCGTAATGAACCTGTTAATATATTTATTCCTTGAATAACTTGATCTTTATTATTAATCTCATAAGAAATCATAAGTTTAATAGTAACTATTTTTCTTGATATTTTAATATTAACGATTTTTCTTGATATTTTGGATGGAATGACGCGTTACTCCGAGGCTAACGCGAATGATCAGTAACAGAAGGATCCTGGGTTCAAATCCTAGCGACCCTTTATCCCATTTTCAACGGAAAGTCACAGAGGAACTCTTTAGGTCTAGGTGACATTAGGGATTATTATACCCATCCGCACATCCTTGTATTTTCTTCATATTATGATAAATATTAATCTTAAATAATTTCACATGTTATCAGTAAAATATGCGCTATGAAATTTTCTTACATGACATAGACACAATCCTAAGCTGGGTGCCAGTGGTATTTCCATCTTATCCATTGTCTTGAACGCTTCATTTATAGTCTCCTCGGGTACCATGTTTCTCGCAATTGCGACTACAACTGCGACCATTTTTCGGATTTGATGCAACATGAAGCTTTGCCCTTTAACTTCCAATATCGCAAATTCTATACCGTTCGAAACGAACGTCTCCGTGCAGCAGAAACTGATTATATAGCGTCGCGCACGTGGATCTAATGGTTTCCTGAATGAAATAGAATGTGCTTCAGTTTTAGGTATCCAAATGAACTAGTTCATGTTTTTTAATTGATATCGACTTACACTTTTGACGTAAAGATATGGAAGTTGTGAGAACCTTCCAAAAGTTTTAAAATCGAATTTAATCTATCTAAAGATTCTTGAGACAATCTATAATCGCTGTATGGCTTTTCGTCAATAATCGATAACTGTTTGATTCTTTCATCTTCGTTAACTTCCTCTCCAAGTTTTAACAAATTCTGATCTTCTAAGGCAAATGCAAAGGAAGGAATGATATATCTATAGGTGCGTGCATCACATTGATTTTTGCTATTGAAACCCTTTGTCACTCGTTTTATTCCAAATACTCTGATCACATCAGGTAAGAATTGATTTATTTTCGTTTTATCAATATTCTCAGCTGCAACAAAATTTGATATTTGTATATAAAACGTAACAATATAAATATTCATATAATACCTATAAATAACAAGTTTATTTCTTTTGTTGTTTTTAAGGTTGATAGCATCAAATTTCGACTTTTATTAACAATAATAATTTAAATAAAAGTAGAATATCGTAAAATTAATCTAGATATATTAATATATTATGATTAATATAAATTGTTCTTTAGTAAGTAATAAAATAGTTCTTAAAAAAGAGATATATGTATACTAGATAAAAATATTAATCTTACGTAGTTTCAGCGAGACAATCTGCCTAATTGCCGATACTCCTTTGTCCGTACGTGCAGCTCTTTGAAAATTGATTAAACGTATATTCTCAAATTGTTCTGCAGTTATCAAGTCTGCCTTCAATAAGGCAGTAATCAAGTCTTCCTCGATAGTTTTCATACCAGGATTTCTTTGCATGCCATAATAGTCTTTCCCAACGTAACCTAATAGCATGGCGTGATTTTTCCTCTTGACTCTTTGTACTGTTTCTGCTTCTGTCTTTTGTATCTTGGCTTTGTTTTCCTCATCATCGTCTATAGGTCTCTTAATTCCATGCACAGTATTTACATCAATATTTACTTCAGAGTCAGTTGGATGCATTACGACTGACGTAGCACTGCGACAAATATTCTCTGAGGAGAAATTTACATGGACGTTGAAATAACATTAAAATTAAACTTGAATAGAAGCTTAAACAAGTATTAAATTATGGGCCGAATTAAGCCTGAGAAATGTAGTTTAAACTCAATGAGAAGAACAAGGTACGCATATATTTTATTACTTACAAGAATTTATCTCGCACAAATTTTAATTTACTTATTATTATATATTGTCTTCAACGTTGCTTTATACTTACTTAATTGACTCTTTACCCAACAAACTGCGGATTTGTTTAAGAGGTAGTGTCTTGTCCTGTACAACATTGGCGGCTTAATTCTTATCTTAAAAATATATAATTCTCTCGTTAAAATTCAAATTTCAAGTTCGAATTTCTCTTTCTCCTCCGGTTGAAAATCTCCCGTCATTTACAACATTGCTGTGAAACTCGCGTGTATGTATACTTAACTTGACTTAACTCGGAATTCACGTGTACAGACTCCTGGCTACCATTATGTTGATCATAACACATTTGAATTTTAGAAGACAAACTTTGTTGGAATCCACGAAAACCGGTCGTCCAATGGTTGAAAGACAAGGCGCAGCAACACTGCTCCTCGCTGTGTCTGTTATTGTCTATGGCTAGCGATCGTTCGCGGCGTGACATAACCTGAAACATAAATGCGAAACACAAAGACGAGATTTAATGAAAATATTGATACGTACACGTTGATTTGAATGATCGTTTTTTTCTTTCTGTCATTTCTACAATTCTCAAGTAGTCAAATTTCCGAAAATGCTGTTAAGATGCGCGAGTCCGGTGTTTACTTACGGAAAATGTTTACAGGTATGCGTTTACTGTAACTCCGTTTTTCGAGAGCTAATAAAATATACAATAATATATTTAATTATCATTTAACTATTTAAATTTGTAGAGTTTTCTCAAAGAATTTTTAAATTGACACAGTTTTCTCTGAAATTATAAAACAATCTCTTTCAAATTGCTTTGCTCCATTTTTCTGAAAGCTAATTTAAATAAACAACTTTTAAGGAGATATTGTAAATTAAAAAAATAAATTAGAAACATCTAATGCTTAAATGTAGGCAGAGAATTATTTATTCAAATGTGTATTTAAATGAAAATCTATTGCAGAACAACCTACGGGTATTGGTTGCTGCTGTTAATTATCCCAATAATTCTGCACAAGTACGCTGGATGTCAAAGCATTGGGATCCAAGATGGAAGAAGGAAAGGAGACAAAAAGTTATTAAAATTAAACTTCCTACATTTGACGACAAAGACGAGGATGATGATCCTACTAAATTGGACAAGGAGCAAATACGATCACGTATGAAAGAGCATGGTTTCTTGCCACAGAAACCTTGGAAGGAACGACCAGCGTATATCAGTGCTACTTCATTAATTTTCGAGTCTTACGTTGCTCCAGAAGGAGATGGAAAATATTCTACCATTACCAAAGAGGTACATGGCTTTGCTTTTACCTTTTATATTTTAATTTGTGCAAAGTATAAAATATACAATAACTTTTTGCTAGTATTAAAATATAATAAGAAATATGTGCTCTTTAATTATTAATTCTGTAATTGAAATACAGGGAGTAAAACAGAAGTTTACATTTTTGGAGAAAAAGAGCAAATCTTTAATGGCCATCAGAAAAATTAAATCGTTTGATGACTCATTCAAGACATCATTTTTTTTAGAAGAAGCTTTGGATATTTATCAAAAGGCACATGAGGCTTTAACTACGTAAGAGAGAAATAACGAATATGTAACGTTTTTCTACCTTTTAATTGTGTAAATATATGAATTTAAAAAATTATTAGTAATTGCGTGCGATACATCGAGCATGATTTCTTTATTTATTTATAGCAAAGTTACCAAGTGAAATAATTTTTTTACAGGAGAGACAAAGACGAGATAATAAAATATGTTACAGAATTGGCATATCCTGTAAGTTCGAAATATGTTTCGTATCCTTGCTAATTAAAAAATAATATATATATATATATATATATATATATATATATATATATATATATGTGTGTTACATCTGTTATAATATTATGCTTGTGTTACTTTTTTGCACTCTTAGAGAATAACACACAACATGATGGACAAAACTATACACTGGAAGTTTTTAGAGTCTTTAGAACCGGCCCGCCTTGTGCACGCAAGAACTACAGATGTAATAACGAAAGAGAATGTTTTTGCACAACTTACTGTCCGGTTCCACACGCAACAGGTTCGTAACGTATTCTTTTTAATTTGTTCTTTCGTAAGTACAAGCGACTAAGCAAAAATTTGTTTATTTACAGATTTTAGCAGTTTATGATAGATTTGGCCGTCTCATACAAGGAAGTGAAATTCTGAGGAAAGACGTATTAGAATACATAGTATTCGAGAAGCATTTAGCTAATGAGTATGGCGTATGGCGAATTCACGGTAAAATTATACCATCCTGGATGACTTCGACAGACATAACGGAAGGAACATATGTTCTACCAAAAGAGAAACGCGATCCCGTACCAATTGAACCGCATCCCGTAGAAGCTACAGTAACAGAAGACACACCAAAGGATGTGACAACCGCACAACCTTCGTGAATTCACAATATGTAAACTGTTTTAAATAATGTTTATTAATGTTTTAAATAATTGTATTGTATGATGTTAAGATACAAAATACATTACAATTTATCAAATAATTCAAGATGCAACCATAAATATAGTAATTTATATTCCAACAAAATTTGCAATATATACATGTATTACTTTCCTTATTTCAATTTTGATTATTAAAAGATATTACAATTACATCTATGTATTATAGTACAGTAGTTATAAAACTGATTTTGATTTTGTAATTTTCTTTTTAATTATTAATAATTAATTAATTAAATTACTATTTACAATATATTTCCAAACATGCATAAGAATAATCACAATTTCTTTAATTTATAAGCAAATACAATTTTTTCGATTGTGAGAATAATGAGAGCGGCAATTGCCCCACCGCATATCACTCCGATTACTGAAGAAACCTGATGTATTTCAATAGCTTGTGGTATCTTGTCATCGTAATCCTCTTTAATATTCTTTTCCAACCAACGATCCTTTAAAATACTTAATAGTCCAACTTCCATTAATTTAAGTATCCTATTTATCAAAATTATTTGTTAATACATAAAATTATCACAGTTTAGATTTACTATTAAACTCTAGATGAATAATATATATAATGAATAATTGATGAATGATACATATTTCACTATTTGAAAATATGTAATTGTCGGGTATCCTATTGTCAAAAATTTCTCAAATTGCGATAATTGCGATTTGTTTTATAATATCGACTTTTTTCAATGTTTAATCGATAATTAAATTTTTTTATTTCATAATTTTTTTCTGTTTAATTTAAAATCAACATGTATTCAAAATTTAAACCGCTTAAAATTCAATTATGACAAAAATAACAATAAAAACATATAAGAATCTTTTTACATTTAAATGGTTTTCATTTTAGTCTGTAACTATAAAAATTTTCAATGTTACAAATGAAATAAAAATTTAGATGAAAATTTCACATATGTATAGATTAAATTGATTTAATAGTGTTAGTTCGTTACTGATTTCTATAATTTCTTAAATAACTTATTTAGAGTATTTTATTTTATTCAGATTTTTTTTTGTTACCCAAGATCGATGGTTCTTTTGTACTTAAAATTCTTCGCGATGCCGGAAGTTACCCATATTTTAGAGAAAGGTTTTCCAGTATTAGTCAAATGACATATAATATGCCCATTCACTTTATGCATGTCTTCACCTTGAAATATAGCATATTTATTTTTCTTGGAGAAACATGCCATTTTGTGCATGTCTTCAATTGTTGATGCTATAATCAAGCGATTGGTTACTCTTGCTTGTACAACTGACTCCAAATTAAGTACCTATAAGTATATTACATTTAAATGCTAATCACTCAGGCATTTAAGTTTTATTCACACAAAGTCTCGAATATATAAAGAAACTTTACATAAATTATAATCCCTATAATCTTTTAAATTATGTTTACACATTGAGCATTTATTTGTTATGAAGTTTTTTATCTAAGGATTAACAAATTACATTGATACAGTATGTGATGAATTTACAGTAAATGTACCTTAAATCCAATAGCACCAGTTGAACCTTTTAAACTGACAACACTGTATTTAGTATTAGCCACCAAAGATTCGAAACTATCAAATGGTGGTACAAAAATAAGTTTCGTTACATAAATGAATAATAGAGCACCAAATGACATATGTATTATAGAACAGAAAAGGCCCAGTGACACTTCCAATATCCTCGACTTTCCACTAAGATACTGAGGAATATTGCCTATTGTAATTATCCAAATTAATTTTTCATTATCAACATGGTAATAGATTATTTTAATCCGATATTATCAAGTCTTTATATATTAATTACATATTATAATATGTTATTTTTACATATTCTAAGGTACAGAAAATTTCCTATAAAAAATCGAGAACTGATTTCTATTTTAACTTTAAAGTCAGATATTAAACTTTTAAATATATCAAATAATTGTTATTTTGTTTTATATGTATACATTTTTCTTATAATGCATTTACTTCATTTTTTAGTGAAAGCGAACATCACTAAAACATTCGATATGATTAATCATTCATACCTTGATTGCAGAGATTTCCAAAGTTATAAAATAAATGTTCGCTGAAAGACACGTTTTTGTATTTATCTTCATTCTGTTTGCGAATTTTTTGTGTCAAAAATGTGCATAGACTGAATAGCACATACATAATCAGTATAGTGCACCATATTTTCCAAGAGAAAATTTTTACCATCCATATATTGTCATATATCGTTTCACGATGAATATAAAACTGATTTCTATAAAATCATTTTAGAATTAACACATACCTATGTGTGATATAATTTAATTATTCTTAAACTTTTATATATTAAGATTTGAATAAATATTAAAATCAATCATTGAATAAACATTTAAAAAGTTTGGTTATTTAAACTGACCTGTTTATCCAGAAAGGTATTGAAAAATCGATAACCACAAGTCGCCGACTAAATGTTTCTACTTTTGGTATTGCGATAGTTTCATTGCGAGTAATAATACCTAATAATCCGTATTTATAAGTAGAGTCTTTTTCTGGCATGCCCATACCGTCTACGTTTACTTTCACTGGCTGCAGTCTAGAGATTATGAGATGTCTTTTAGTTACTCTGGCCATTGGCCATGTTAATGTTTGATCTTATAACAGAATATTTTATTTTCTTGATTCGAATTTCGCAGTCTTACGTAAAATTCAGCGATTCGGAAAGTAGGTTCCATATTTCCCCGCAGAGTCCTGTAACCTTTGTATTATTGTTGTAGAATTGAAAGAAATGCGGTTCCTGAAATGTGTTAAAGTTATTATCCAACTCAATTTATAATTGTTAATATGTTATTATTTAATAAATAATGTCTATTTAACATTTTTTTTCTGATGTGTGAAAATAAGTACTATATAATATCGTGATCACCATGTATTTTAACCATTAAAATATTCCAATTAAAATTAGAAATGTGTAATTTTGCTTTAAATTTATTATTATATTATTAAATATTCAAATTTTTTCTTAGAGACTTCTGTATTTATTTTTTAATATTAAAGAGAACGTAATATTAAAATATTATAATTAATCTCATAAACAATTGCACAGTATTATAAAATACCTCTTCTTTTCTATCTTTCCAAAGAGAAGAATTATAGCTTAGATTATTCAACAAGTATATTTTTAAATATTTAAATTTTTCATAATACAAGAGTCTAAGAATAAGTTATGTTTTTAATTAAGCAAATATTAATGAGTCAATTTTAACAAGAAATCTGAATATTGTACGAATTAAGAAGATGTCGAAGAAAATCCATTAGATATTTTGTAAGATATCATACCTGGAAAGATGTTAAAGTTAAGTTTTGTAATTGAAAATTGTGGATCTCGAGTCTCCGACTTTGTTTAAGGCGTTCTTGTTGCATCATGGCGTAAATCGGCACGCTGGAAATTGGTACAAAAGTCTTCTGGGTCTTGCTCCAAATTACGCCGTTCATTGCCTCAAACGATGGCAAAACTTCATACAATATAGCCAGTAACTGTCGTTTTATATGGCTGTGCCTTACAAAGATTTACAGGATAAGCGGCATTGTTGCTTATTGGGTAGCGCGAGTCGAAATTTTTATTTTGTGTTCGTTGACATACATTTATGATCAATAATGAAGAAAGAAAGAAAGAACTTATCATGATCGGATTGATTTCTGTGATTAGATGAAAAGAGAGATGTGTCATCGTGTTACTTTAGATAAGATCTTGCTTTATGTAGCGACCTTAGATTTTTACTTCTATCTAACTATATCTAGCTCTTATGTTGCTAAATATAGACAAATATACGAAAAAGTAATCATGCAAAATATATTTTAAATCTAAGCAAATAATGTAAAGAGTTGCGATAAAATAAAACCACCGTAAAAGGATGTATAATCGGTTTAATACGTTTGCTTTGTAGCGCTATTAAATAGCTAGAAATATCTCGTATCGGATATCATATTGCATTTACATAATTCACCCGTGACGAAAATCAATTTTAGTTGTTAACGCTTTGACTACTTTATATTCTGATGGCACATGTCATTGAAATAATGCGAGTATTGTTCGATCAAAATCATTCTTCTCTGTACATTACTTTATCAGGGCTTACCTATAAATAAATTTTTTAAACAGCTGATATCTATACATATACTTGATGTAATTCGCAGGTTAATAAATTATAAATTAGAGTAATACACATAAAATAAAATTGTATTAAATATATTTATTAATATCTTAAACGCGATATCCGCAGTAGAACCTTTCAAAGTGGTGTCTTATGAAGACTGCTCCGTAGAGACTCTAAATTGAATGGTGGTATAATGTATTCTTTTTGTTACATAAATGACTAACAAAGCTCCCCAAATGCCACGAACAATACAAAACAAAAGAGGCCTATCGATAATTCTAATATTTTTGTTCTTTCAACAAAATTTCGGGAAGACAAGTTTCACTTGGAAATTGTAGGTCTAAAAAACTCAAAATTCACAATCAAATTATTAATTCACACAAAAGATTAATTCACTTATATTTTAAAATATTATCATCAATATCATTACCAAATTTCATATTAAATCCATATATAATAAATTCATATATAATAAATGTTGTCGACCATACAATGTATTTCAAAATGTTCATAGCAGACGAACGAATTTTGAGTTTTTTATACACATAATTTCCAAATATGATTTTTCGAAAAAAATATTCACTTATATATAAAAAAATAGACACCACTGTGATGAGAATCAAAATTACTATTGAAATACTAATTATTCGACTCCTATTGTTATTTAAGATATTTTGACATGTAGCTACCCTAATTAAGAAAAGCATATAACACAGTTAGATTTTGTCACACTTCCTAAAAAACAAAATTAAAAATGTCAAATCATGTATCAACATTTTTGTCAAAAATTAAAAGATTATAGAATTAACGGGTTGAAAAATTTTCTTTGGCAGACATTGTACAAAGAAATACAGGAACAATAAAAAGGCATAAGAGAGTTTGCTGAGGACATTATAATTTCAAAAGAATATAATATTTAAATTTAAATCTTAATTTTAATTAAAATTTTAGTTTTAGTAAGTCATGTATTCTTTTTATATATTATTTAATGTGCTTATCTCTTCTGCGTTTATATTGACATGAGTTCTTTTTATAATAATACGTCATATTTTCTAAAACAAGTATCACAAGTGATATCAATATCCCGAAACTTAATATTAGAAAAATCAGATACACTTGATGCAAATCGATCATCTTGAATATTCCCTGTTGTATATTCTCCAGTCTGGTATTAAACCAATGGTCTCGAAGACCCTCTAGCAATCCGACTTCTCTGAATTTGATGAGACTGAAAAAAATGTTACAATCATGTAATCATTGAGATAATTTCTAAAATAATACATTAATTTATGCAATTCTTACGCAGAATTAATGGTCTTCCTATAACGGTAGTCCTTTTGGAGTGCGAATGTTATCCAGGAATTGTTATAGTTGCCCGTGGCTCGAAGCGGGCAGCCATTTCTGTTCATTACCATAAATCGATCTTCGTTCTCAAACATCGCGTATTTCTTCATATTATTACAAATTTTGTGGTGCATATCCTCCGCCATTTCTATAAATTGCACACGCGTAGACGGAGTGGACGGTTCGTCGATCCAGGCTTGATATTCATGCTAAAATAGTAAGTCGCAAATTGTATGTGCCATTTGTTTTTCGTAAAAGTTGTTTCAAGTACAAAATAATTAATAGCGATGAGTATTCTTAATATTATTTTTTCTTTACTTTGTTTTGAAGATAAAGTTGCTTCTCTAAATTACGGAAAGAAACTTTGTCATATTTTAGAGCAAAATGTCGTTAAAAATACTACTTTTAATCACTTGTTCTTAGAAATAAAAAACAGATTTATGTACTTATATACATATATAATTAATTTTTGATGTTACTTTAAGAAAATTATAGAGAGAAGTGCCACGAAACACCAATAAGACGTATTCTGTATTGTTAATAAGAG